>JAJPUD010003697.1:111832-140359 GCA_023553655.1 Myrmecobius fasciatus | reverse complement strand
TACCCTCAAAATTTTCTAAGTCCTAGGGGTTGCCGAGAGAGGGGGGGAGGAGACACAGACAGAGAGACAGAGAGAGATAGATACACACAAAAAGAGACAGAGAGAGAGACAGAGAGAGAGAGAGAGAGAGAGAGAGAGAGAGAGAGAGAGAGAGAGAGAGAGAGAGAGAGAGAACAGAGAGCATATTGGAGAAAGGGATGGTCAGTAGTAAAACACTTTTGAGGAATGTAAGGGTGAAAGGAGGGATGGAACAAAATAAACAGGGGAGAAAAAGAGTTAGCAATAGTAATTGGAAAAATGATTTTGAAGCAAATTTCTCTGATGAAGGCCTTATTTCTCAAATGTATAAGTAACTAAGTCAAATTTATTTTTTAAAAAGAACCATTCTCCAATTGATAAATGATCAAAAAATATGAACCATGACCAAAGGGCTATAAAACCATGCATAGCCTTTGCTCTAACTATACCATTACTAGTCATGAATCCCAAAAGAGATTTAAAAAATAAGTACAAATATTATTATTTACATTTCCAAATTAGAAAATAAATCAACAGAAAGAAGAAAATTTACTACTCAAGTTTTCTGAAACATCCTGAAAATAAAAATTAAAAATCCATTGTAAAATATGTTCAATAAGATCTAAAATCTAGACAATTAGCCCAAAATGATGTCTGTTCATGCACAAGTAATGGTGTGTACTCTACAATAATGCCAACTAAACATTTCATCAATTTTCACTTCAACCTTCAAACTACCTAAAAGATATTTGGGATTTCACACAAAATGAATACTTTAAAATGGTTTTGGTTACTGAGATTACTAACTTAGATTTTAGAAGTTCACAATAGTAAACTTGTTAAAATCAGGAACTGTTTTTATAGTTTCATGAAATAAAATTCCTATATATCAAAAAAGATAGGATTATATATCTTCTAAGATTGTAGTGAGGTGCCAGTGAAATTAATTCACATAAAAAGTACCACTATACAAGTATATATATATATATATACATATATATAATCTCTAAAAATATTATAACTAAGAGAATGAAGCATTAAATGTCAAGAGGGAAATTTAGAACAAAATGTAATTTATAAATCTTTTAATTTCAGTAGCAGGGTGTTTTCTATTTCTAAACATAAACCAAAAGAAAAATCCTAAAATGCAAGGAAACAGCACTAAAAGCATATTTTTTACCTTTCTTGATTTCATTGATATCAAAGTCAAACAAAAAGGTCTTTTAAAACATTGCTTCATGTCAAAAATATTTGTATTAGCCCTTTTTAGGAATGGCAACCTGGATATTGAGTGGATGCCCATCAGTTGGGGAATGGCAGAGTAAGTTGTGGTATATGAATGTAATGAAATATTATTGTTCTATAGGAAATGAGCAAGTTGATTTCAGAAAAGTCTGGAAAGACTTACATGAACTGATGCTAAGTGAAGTGAACAGAACCAAGAGAACATTGTACACAGCAACAAGAAGATTGTGTGATGATCAACTGTGATGGACTTGGCTCTTTTCAATAATAAGGTAATTCAAGGCAAGTCTAATAGACTTGGGATGGAAAGTGTCATTCTCATTCAGAAAACTATGGAGACAATGTGGATAAAAGCATATTTTCACCTGTTTTTGTTTGTTGCTTGGTTTTTTCCCCTTTCTCATGTTTTATCCCTTTTGATCTGATTTTTCTTGTACAATATGATGAATATGGAAATATATTTAGAAGAATTGCACATATTTAACCTATATAGGATTTCTTGATGTCTTGGGGAGGGGGGAGGAAATGGGGAGAAAAAAGGGAGAGAAAAAAATTGTAACACAAGGTTTTATAAGGATGAATATTGAAAAATACCTTTGTATGAATTTGGAAAAATAAAATTAATATTAAAAAATAAAAAATAAAATGTTGCTGGTTATAAAATAGACGATTAAATTGTAAGCAATCACTAGTCATGGAAATAACAGAAGTTGGTTCAGTGATAGAGCTATTTCAATATGGATTAATGTGGTAAAAGAACAATATTTGCATCTTGAAGAAACAGTGTTTTAAGAGCTAAAAAGAATATTCCTTCAATTACACTGAAATCTGAATCTTATTTTTCATTTAACCTGACCATTTCTTAAGAAAGTCATTTCACACATTGTTCAACAATAGAAAAGCAAAGGCTACAAAGCACAGGTATGACAAACCAGCAACCAATATAAAATGATCCAGGTCTTTTTTTTTCCTGTCATAACCCATATTATAACTAACTGATCTTACTATATCAAATACGCATAGAAATTTAGTAAGAATAAAATTCAGTCTAATTTGTGAAAAAATGGATTATATATTATCTTAAGAGTCATGAAATATAAAATTATTTGCTTGATGAGCATTCAAATGAAGTTTTATTTAAAAATCTCAAAGATAAATCATTCTTTGTTTTAAAACCACAGGACATTAATTTAGGGATGGGTTATAAATAAGCAAGTGTTTCTGAAGGCATGTTGAGAGTGCCCAGAATTTCCCCAATTTTTTGAATTATTTCAGTTTTTTGTTTTTAGAAAACAGTGTAAAAGTTACTTTGCTCCCCTTTGCACATTGTATTATTGTTGTGCAGTCCTTTCATTTATGGCTGACTCTTCATAAATTCATTTAGGGTTTTCTTGACAATCATACCAGAGTAGTTTGCCATTTCCTTCTCTAGCTCATTTTTTGCAAATGAGGAATTGAGGCAGACAGAGATTAAGTGACTTGCTCAGGGTCACACAACTAACAAGTATGTAAAGTCATATTTAAACTCACGAAGATGAGTCTTTCTGACTCCAGGCCCAGAACTCCATTCACTCCTCATAACACTATTAAACTTGTTGATACACATGAAATTCTGATAATAACCCTAACCATCTCCTGTTAGTGTTGATAAAAATTTATTTACAGGTGATGTTACTTTATCAAGAGGTATTTTGAGAAGCTTTGAAACACACCCCATTTGGTAATGTCAATGGAATCACTTTCAATCACATTCCAGTCTGTAGTGAATTTTGGAAAAATAAGGTTTTAGTGCATTATTATCACAAAGAAGGAATACAATGCCAGGGGCATTTTTAGCCAGAAACTAAGGTAACCAATTGCCAACTGATTTAGTATTAAATTATAAGGATTGATATATTATGGTACTTTACAGACCAGAAGCCTGACAGATCACATTTACTCTTTTTAAGTAATGAAATTGGAATTTTAAAAAAAGTGGTTATTGAATCTTTAAGAAATTTCTTCAGTATATAGTATATTTTCATGATTTAAGAAGAAAATCATGTTATAGTTACCAGGGCATAAATATCGAAAGCAATGTATATCAATTCATTCTATGATTCTATCATTAAAGCTATCTTTTTTTCAGAGTCAAAATACTGTCTTTACTTATAAAATATAAGTAAAGTTAGATTAATATATGATTAGTTTTAGTTTGCCATTGTACAAATCAAAATGCAATGCTTTTTATCACATGTTCTCTAGGACTGTAATTAATTCTTCATAAAATGTGATTAAAAAGTGTTAATCTGTTCAAAAGTATTAGTAATAATCACTTTCTCACACATACAAATACTATCATATGTAAATTTCTCACATAGGCTAGATGACTTATTTCCTGATTGTATTTTTAAGTCATTATGCACTTCACAGGATAACAAAATTGGAGATAGACAGGACATTAGAAGCTACCAAATCTAACCCCAACATTTTACTGATGAGAAAATGGAGTAAAAAAGAGGTTAAATAATGTGGACAAGATCACACAGCTGATAAATAAGTAAAATGGAATTAGAATGTAGGCCTTTCTGCCTCTAGATTTTCTTAAGAAAAAAAAATTAATTTCTCTTTAAATAAACCCTAATACTTACTTTCCAGACTTGATAAGGTTATTCAAAATTTCCATTGAATTACAGCATTTCCTACTTTGCTATTCTATTGAAATAAAAAGAGTTTAATAAAGATATTTTAATAGAATCAATTGTTTATACATTTTAAACAATTATGAAAAATATTTCTGACTTATTATTCCAACTTTCTTTCCTATTAAATTGTGGGCCTTTTTTATATTCCAGATCTTAGCAGTGTTTGATGAAAAGGTAATGTTTAATAAATGCATATTGATTATTTGTAGAAAAACTTTAGAAATTAAACATGTCAATGAATGCACAGTTGCTTGCTTTTTTCACAAAATCATTATGTAAAAACAAAATGAAAGGTCAATTAAATGTTTTCCTAAACTAAAATTACCCCATTTTCAATATATGTATTATATGTTTATCATCACATACACACATACAAACAATAGCTACTAGTAAATTAATGAATATAAGATCATTTTATATAATTAAGAATATGCTCATAAAATATACCATATGACATACTAAAAATAAATATCTGTTTCAAAATAAAAATATTTTACATTCCAATTAAAAATCTTCAAATATTTGGTCATCGCTATATATTTTTTAAAAATATTATGTTCAAATCACTAGATTTGCAAAAAATGGCAACTTAACAAATACATTTTTAAAGCATAATTTAACTTGAAAATGTTTTCTGAGTAATAGTCATTTATCTTAAAATTCATTCCCAATAAAGTGGCTGTTTATTTGTTTTTTCTTCTTTTTTTTAATGATCCAAATCTACAATGAAATGATGAAATCTAAAAACAAGTGTTCTTGTCAGAAGACAGGAAGCAGTTTTTTCCCTCTCCTTAAGGAAAACAAAGGATTCCTGAAAGCCTTGCCCTGATTTATTTTTCCAATTTGAAATAACCTTAGGAGTAGCGGAACTGCTACTGGCATGGTAGTATTTCTAACAGTCAATAAATCTAAAATATTATGTGTGAATATTGGAATGAAGCCATTAAGAAGATTACAGCATGCAACACAGCAGAGGGTCCACAGGAAAAAAGGACTGGTAATTCAGGACAACTGTGACCACTGACCTTTGAACAGTCAAGACCACTGGTCAATCTGACATAATAATAGAGTTCACATGCATAGAAAGTCATCTACTCTGTAAGTATTATTTAAATGCTTTGGTGAATGATTTAAAAAGGACCCATTTTAACTCTCAGTTAATATATTATACATCAGACTATACCAATAATAATCATTTTCAGGTTTTTTCTTTTCATTCATTAACAGGAAAATTTACTAATATCATCTTATATTTTTGTTAGATTAATTTATGATTAGTTTTAGCTTGCCACTGTACAAATAAAGATGCAATGCTTTTTATCACATGTTCTCTAGGACTGTAATGGGTAGTTTGGGAATACTGATGAAAATTTTGAATTTATTGGTGTCAATTCACACAAATTGCTTGGTTGTTTTTGGCATCAAGTGATAAGCTTTCCTTAGACTTTAATAGTTCTAATTTCACATTGTAGTTTTGGCTACTTTTGTAATCTTCAAGAGACCTTTCTATGAATTTCTGGGCCCTATTTCTAAGGATCAAAATGGAATGCATTTTTACTTTTTTGTGCTATAACTTTTAATCCAACTTTATGATATTTGAATTCTCACTGTTAGGACTTTTATCATATTTAAATAAAATTTCTTCTCAGTAAAATGTAAACTATCATTGTATATTCTCAGATTTATATTTTTTATAGTACTTCAGTCCTAAATATGTTCACATGAATACTTTTAATAAACAAATGAGATCGACTAAGAATTAAGTTTCTCTTCTTTATATTTAGGTAGCAAAGAATATCAAAACAATTCTCAAAGAAAACATCCATCACTAAAAGTGACTAAAATAATTTTAATACTAAACACAGAAAAACTGAACTCTCTATTTTTTACAAAGCACCCATATTCTCTCCTGAGGGAATTACAATGGGAAATGTATACATATGCAGAATTTTCCTTCATTTTTTTCCTCCATCCAGAGAAGGGTACTCTGATGGATTTCTAATGAGAAACTGTAATCCTTTTTAGTAGCTTCTGCAAATTTTTTATAATGAGTAAATCTGCATATTAGAAACTAAAAGATAACTGTTCATTGGGTTAGTTTTAGATATACTCAATATGAAATTTATTGCAATGCAATGGACTGGTTTAGTTTTCACTTACTGCAAAGTCAGCTAACCTTAACCTGGTAGTTATTTATTAATAAGTTACATGCGATTTTTAATATTTCCCTCCCTATTATATTACAGGAATGATAATTATCAGTATTCTAGTAAGAGTCCAAAAACATTACAATTCATTTCAAAGCACTTTTTATATTATATTACATTAAATAAAAATGCTCCCAAACCATTATAAAATATCAATTTTACATAATCTTGAAAAATATGAAATTCTAAACACATACAATGTGTTATTATATTCTATCATTCCATTCTAAGACAAGCAACTCAACCCATATAACTATAGAAGCAATGCCAACATACTTTTCAGTCCCATACTAAGGAATAGAAGAGTAAAGTGAAATGCACTTTTAGAGACTATTTAACATGAAATACAGAAGATGTTCTATTATAAGCTGCAGACAAAAAAACCTCTGCAAGATCAAAGACCAGAAAAAAACTGGCACTTAATTTATCAGCCTTTACAGACAAAAGACAGTTTTCGTCATTTCAAAAGGATCAGATGTCTTTTATGACAAACTGGGTTTGCAGTTTAATTTACAAATAGAATTCTAAGTAAGCAGTCTTTGCTCTTCCAAAGTATATGACAAATAGTGTAGGTTTTCATTCATGCAGCCCTCAGCTGGATAGAAAAGATTAAAATAAAACTGAAATAATTTAGAGAAAACAAATAAATGTTTCAGAAAGTTGAGAGAGATCAAAGCCAGAATTTTCTGACCCCAACTGTACAAGCATTTCTTATTATATTGACCAGTGCCATCAGATCATTAATTAAAAGGAAAAGCACTGGCAGGTGGCAGAGAAGCGAAAGCCGATAATTGGCCCCCTTCTTCTTCTTGCCTTCAAAAACTCTCTCGTTCTTTTGCAAGACATGCCACTAGGCAGACAGAAATGCCTACTTTGTAATATAATGATTAAGATGAGATGAAGAGACTTACGTCTAAAGCAGCTATGCCTAATGAATGCAGCTAGCTTTGTAATTATGATCTTGCTTTTAAAATAAGTAATGTGATGTTCCATTCAATGTTTCCTCAACTGTCAAAACGGGAAAATAATCTTAAATATGGACTTTAAAGCTGATATTTTTTTCCTTTTCCCACCCTTAGTAATTTTGCTTTTATATCAGGTAGAAAGAGGCAAAAATAACTATCAATAATTCAAAAAAATCTGACGAAAGAATACACACCCATTATGAAATAATCTTTCAGACTTACCACTTCACTTGGTAGGTTGTTCAGGTCATTAAATGGTGTTTCCAAAGTGTTTGTGTCAACATTTAACATAACCACGTCCTCCAAGGATTTATTTTTCACTCTCTGTTCAAAAAACACATACAACTATGCATAAATTACATTTTCTTTTACTGAGAACAATCTGAATTTGGAAAGAGAGATTATCATTATTAAATTATATATCAAGGTAATAAATTTAGCTGAACTTGATTATATTTTTTAAAAACTACTAAAAAGTCCTGTTTTCTATCTAAAAAAGCTTTAAAAATTATTATTTGGCAAGAATTAATTTGAAGTAGAGGTTGTTAAACTAAAAATTATAATGTAACTGTAGAAAATAGATATGCATAAATAATAATGCTAAAATATCAAGGATTTTAAACTATAATGGAAAAGTGTACTGCCAGCATTTCTTTCCCCTCACAAACAACTGAATAAAAATGTAAAACAGTTCTTAAAATGTGATTTCTAAACTGATAACTGTATTTTAATGTAACTTTTCCTTCATAATCATATTATTATCCATTTAAAAACATTAAGTGTACACCAGAATTCCAAAGAGGGTCCACTACATACATACATACACACATGTGTATACACACGTTAAGAACTCACAATTTGGAGATATTTACAAAAACAGAACTGAAATAAAAATTAAAATCATCACATTTGAGAAATAGGTAAATAAGAATAATACTTAGATAAGAGTAATATCAAGATGCTAAAGTTTTAAATATTCATGAACATGTCATACCATAAACTTCCACATAAAAGAATACATTTCATTTTGCTACCAATCATAGGTACTATAATTTGGGGGGATAATTTTAAGATCTAGAAATATTTCCTATCTTTCTCTATTTCATTTGTTAATATTTTTCCAAAAGAAAGTAACTGCTGAATAATCAACAAATTAATTGATTAAGTACTCAATGATTAGGAAAATATCTTGAAGATGAGAAATAAAACAAAAGGAAGAGGGACATGGGAACAGAAATGAATATAAATCTCAGAGTTAACAGTCATATTCATGACTATTGCAATAAAATATTTTGACATGGGGTTAATCAGATTGACCTTTGAGGAAGAAGACAAAAAATATAATAAAGTAACACAATCATTTTTGTTAAAATGATCCAACAAGTTGAGCCTTTGGGCAAAAATCTTATACTCCTTTTAATTCCTGCCTTACTATAAGTAATGTTAATACTTTATTTTACTATTAAATTAAATCATTGTCATCTCTGTTAAAATTGTAGAATGAATACTACTTTTTGGTGCATCTAAGTAATATAATTATATTTTCTCAGCATTTCAGCTCTTAGTCAACTAGAAATCTTACATATTTTCCCAAGAGACCATAATAAAATTAGCTTTTTAAATTTATAAAATGTTTCATACCTAAATTGATTATACCATTTAAAAATTAAGTCAAGAATAAATTTCCAAAGCAATAATGCTAAGTTTATCTTAAAATGTATAGTTCAATCTTTTGCACCAAGTCATGCGTGGCCAAAGTTTTGGGATAAGAGGGTACTTGCTTTTTAAAAAGTCTCTAATAACATAATAATAACTTTTTAAAAGTCTCTTTAACATAATAACAATAATAACAAAATAAAAATTAACATATTATTCTCTATTGGAGTATCAATCAGTAAAGAAGTGAAAATTATGGTAAAAATGCTAAGATTTAAAAATCTAAAATTAAAGTTAGTTCCTTCACTCTCTTGGTAGAAGATATAAATATATCTTAGTAAGAATATAATTAGAAGTAATATGCGTTCATCTACTTACAGGTAATAAAATATTAGTATTTGAAAATTTATCAAAGAATTTCATTTTAATATTTTAAAATGTCATTTAAAATATCTTGATATTTGTTGTACTTTTTTAAAAGTTTAAAATGAAACAAACAGTTCTGGAAAAAAATGAAAATGGTGTAAAGAAATGGAAAATGCAAGAAGTAAACAATATTTTTTAGAATCTTATGTGACAAGTCCCTAGAAAATTAAAGGATAGCTATCAGATGAAACTGAACTAACAAATATATACAAAAGTACAAATATTAATAGATATTTTTTCTGTTATATTTAAAGAGAATATAAGTATGAATTTCAAGTCTCTTTTTAAATAAAATTTGAGTTTAAATCATTTAACCCCATTTTATATCACTTATCTTTAAAAGGAAATCTTTTCACAAAAAGCTATATAGTGAAACAAATTTGTATTACAGAAAATAAATCAATTTATACGAGTAGGAGAAAAGATAATGTACCTTTTTAGAACTAATGAATTAATATCATATTACAAAAATATGTAAAAGAATGATTTTTAGAGGAAGGGACCTGAGTTACTGAATAGGTAGTTTTTCTCACACATAATCTAAGGCATAATGCTTCTATAAAATGATGCTGTCCCTGCAAATGTGTCTCTGCAAACATGTTTTAATAGCAACAAATGACACAAAAGCAACAATCACTCGTTCCTCTAAAAATAGGTCAAAATTCCCCTTTATAGTTGCTTTGGAATGAAACTACACCTTTACAGCACCTGCTTGTATACTGCCAATCTCTCTAATGTGTCTATGACTTTGTTTTTTTCTCTAGTCTTGTTTTTAGGGCCAAAGCAAATAAACAAAAACTATATTTTATTTTGGAAGTAAATTTGTATGAACATGTAAAAACACAGTCTTCTTTTCCTCATAATTATACATAAATGATCAAATGAAAGATTTATAAAGGACTACATATTAATTTCATGTTTCTCTGGGTAACTAGGTTCTAGAGAAATGGTAAATTAAGTTAGAGCAGAGTTGAGGAAAGAAGAAAGTGCATGATAAGGGAACGATTTCCTTCATCAAAAAAGGCTATAGTTGCAGCCAAAATCAAGGAAAGATGCCAAGTTAAGGAATATCATATTTGTAAAAATCAATTTTTATAATTTAATTTCAGATAGAATTTTTTTGGTTTTTATGTTTTTATATCTTTTCATTATTCTAAAAGAAATGTCAGACATATCCCAATATGTGACAAATAAAATATAAAGACTATTAAGATTGGCATGGCAGACAGAACATCTTTCAGGATATAATAATATCATACCAATTAAGAAGTTAACGTCACATAACTCTGTTCCTATCACAACAAAATAAGGTTACATTTTGTACAAGGCTAAACTAATGTCACACAAGATTCTGAATCCTAAATCAGTCATTTCTTGAAACAATCTAAAAGAATGCATTACAGTTTTCTACTTAATCATGTTTTGATTATTAACATTTTTCTTGAAACATTTTTTTCATAAGTTGCATGATTGTTTTTTTAAAAACTCAATATAAAATAATATAAAATGAGGGTACTATATAGTAATATTTTAAGCTTTATAAAAACATATTACTTTACATTATATTAGGGAAAGATTACAATTAAGTTAATATATCACATGAAATATTCCCAGAAAATTCAATGCAGTTACATGGCAAAGTAGAGCTTCAGATTTTGAATGATGAAGAACTGAGTTAAATCCTACTTCAGATACTTACCAGATGTGTGAGCCTGCCAAAATCACTTAACATCTCTAAGCCTCACTCAGTTACCTGATCTGTAAAATGGGGCTACCACTAACACCTCTATCTCAGGATTATGAGAGTCAAATGAGATAACACATATAAAATACTTTACAAAACTTAAGTGTGTACACAAGAACACACACACACAGACACATACACAAATATATGTGTATGTATATGTGTGGGCAAGTAGGTAGCCTACTGGTTAAAATGATAAACCTAGAGTCAGGAAGACTTATCTTTATGAGTTCAAATCTGGCACTTACAAATTCTAAGTCACATAAATCTCATTGCCTCAGTCTCATCATCTTGCAGAGAAAGAAATGGTGAAGCATTTAAGTATTTCTGCCAAGAAAGCCCAAATGGTGTCATAAAGAGTTGGACATAATGGAACAGCTATATTCTATTTATCATTAGGATAATATCCATTATAAATACATTTATAAATCATAACTTATTACAGGCCTTGCATTATGTCCTCCCCCAAAAAATCCAAAAGACCTACATTTCACTAGAACTGAGCAAGTAGCAAATTTTATAAGCCAGGCTTACACTGTAAAAATAATCAAATAGAACTTTGGAATAAGCAAGTATTTCTGGATTCATCTTAAATGAGAAATAGGATGTATAGGCAAAGGACATGAAACTATAAGTAAAATGAAATTGTAACAGATTAAATTAATTTTTAAATTATGTAATAAATTGTGTAAATGGATCATTTGGAGATTTGCAAGGTATTAACTTTTATTTCAACACTTGATAAACGTGTCTTAGCTCTGGAATCAAAAGCAAAATAAGAGACCATAGTGATAAATTGCTATGATGCTAATCTTGAAAAAAGTCACTTTAAATCTCATAGATAAAAAGCTATGTGTTTCATTACATAGTTGATTTAAAAACAGTTGTCATTTTCATGTTTTTTTGTGTTAAGAAATATAGGCCAGAATTACAATCCCCTTCTATCTCCAAAATGCTTCACATTAAGACAACAGGAAAAGTTCCTATTTAAATAGCAGGGCTGTATAATAAAATAATAAACAGGTAGGTGGCACAGAGTATAGCATGTCAGGCCTGGAATCAGGAAGACTCATCTTCCTGAGTTTAAATCTAGTGTCTCAAAATTCAGTAGCTTAGTAGCGTATAAATAAATCACTTAACCCTGTCTGCCTCAATTTCTTCATCTGTAAAATGATCTGAAGAAGGAAATGGCAAACCACTTTAGTATTTTTGCCAAAACCCCAACTGGGTCCCAAAGAGTTGAATGTGACTGAAAAACAACTGAATAACATAATAAAACAAAATAAAATAAAATATTCAAAAAGTAAATTTATAAAAAGCATTACATTACAAGGCACAAAGTTAAAAAGTATTGAATATGCTAGTAAGGCAGAGGTTATCATGTGTCTTACTAGGGAAAAAATCAATTCAAAGATAGTTATAAAAGATAGTGTCACTGTGAAGAAACAATAAAATCCTAAAGTTGACCAGTAAAGATGAAAAATTCAAAATTTCAAATCATTTCACATTTATACAAGATATTTTAATATTCATGTGCTTTAGATCTTGAAAAGTAGCCATTGTCATTATATTAAATAACAGTACTAGAACAACATTACAAAAATTACTATGTAGATACTCCAAATACAGGAGCTGAAATTATTTCAAAAAGTAACTGAATATTTTTTTCAAGAAAATAAAATCATTATGACTACAATTTTTATGATTTAGTTTGTCTGAAAAAAATACTTACCTCTATGAGGCTGGAGTGAACTCCAATCAGGTATGGCATTGGGGCACTAAATTGAAATATACACATATGTACCATATTAAAACTCAAACTAGTTTAAATAATTAAGAAATTGTAGAAACATTTATTAAAATGCTCCTTTATATCAGTTTTACAAATAATCAAAAACATTTTGAAATGTCAATACAACAAAATCAAATTCCATTAACTAGGATTCGTTATACTAATATTTCCAGGAAACACATAAAAGAAGAGCAAGCATTCCATTGTGAAGATTACATTGTTAAAAATCTGAAAAACTTGACTGAAAATTTTATCAATAGGCTTAGTTGAATGAATTTCTATAAAATGTCCATTATCATGGTCCAAAAATTTTCTGTACAGTGTACATTATCACAGTCCAATTAATTGACAACTATCATTTTCTTTTTTACTACCTTTTTCTTTAAATAATTCTAACTCCATAAACTACATTTTAAGAATATAGAACATATTTTTAAAATAAGCATATTTATTAATCACATTTTACATTTATGTAGAACTTTCTAGTTTACAAAGTACTTCAGGAGAAGTGGGGGTAAGAGAAGAATATGTTCACATAATAATCTGCCCTGATAAAGAAAGTTGTCTGTTCCAATAAGGCAGCAGAACCATTGTTTTATTTAACTGTTTTCATTGATCTATTTGTTCTTAATATTTCATCTGTGCTACTCCTCTTTTTTTTCCTCTAACTTGTAAATTATTTTCCTCAGGTTTCTTCTTAATATTAATGTGATTTTTACAGTGAAAAATTATTTGGATTTTTAAATGCTTTAAATAATCATGCAAATAGACATGAGCTTTATATCAAATCAAAAGCATAAATATTTAATATGAAATAAAAACTGAAGCCTTTGACTTTATATTTTAAAAATAATACATTATATAAAGTGTGTACATTACATTATACAAAAATAATACATTATACACACTGAGAATGGATAGATTTTTACACATGGATTATTAACAAATGCACAGAATTCTTATTAAGAAAAATTATTACAAGTATATTTTAAAGAATTCTTGAATCCTGCTTAGTGAAAACCTTCATTCAAAATGGGGTTGGGATGGAGTTTTCCTTTTCTCAATTTACACAATAATTCCTAAAATACTTTTAATTGTTAAAATAAGATAGTTTCCCAAACTTTATCAAGCCTGTTTTCTGCAGGTCTTTACTCCATATTCATATTGTTAGAACTTTCTCCTCTTAGATTACCCTCCAACCACTGAAGGCAGAGACAGTTTTTTATCTTTCCTTCTTTTCCTTAGGCTTAGCATGGTGCCTAGCACATTAATAAACTCTTAATAAATGTTAGTTGATGAAGCAATCTAAAGAAAACAAGCTTCTAGAAAGAGAACTCAAATTTCTAATCTTTGGGTTAGTCAAAAAAAACAAGAAATTTTTAGTACTGAACTAAATTTTTAAATAGCCAAGACCAATCTTAATTTTTCTTTTCCCCTGTAATTTTCATGAAAAAAGACAATTTAGCATATATAAATGTTTAGGATATTTTCTTTGGTTAAAATAATACCCTTGAACTTGAGGGTTTCTTTTTTGCAGAAGGGACCAAGGGTGTGGAACACTACATATAATATTAAACATTTTCAATATGTAATTTGCTAGAAATTTTCCTTTTTACCTCTTTTTTTAATTTTTTGCTATAAAAGACTGCTTTTCAGGAAGGGAAAAGGAAAGGGATAGGTGGGAAATGAGAATGACAAAAAAAATTTTGAGAGAAAGAAAGAAGGAAAGAGAGAGAGGAAAGAAAGAGGAAATATACGTAAGTTAGTTGAAGAACCTCATGTTGTCACTGATATTCTTGATGGTGCTATAATGGAACATTCTATCTCCTTCTGCTTTAAATAGGAATACTGGTAATCTTTCTAATTTGGGTTCTAAAATTAATATTCTATCAGGAACTGTACAGGAAAGAGAATAAAGCATAACAGATAAGCATTTTTTTTTACTTTCAAGAACCACATTTAGAAAATTTCCACAAAGCAAAATAAGACAAAATTTCATGTTCTTCAATGACTCAAAACACTACTACTTTCTCTTCACTGCTTAAAAAAATATGGAGAAGATGAAAAGCATACATTATTCTACATATACCAGGAAAGTGCCAGATTTTCCTGTGAGATGAATAACCTTACCAAACAAATTAATAATGAATGCTGTGAACTCTATTAAATATTCTCTGTGCATTTTTGTCAAAAATCTTTCATATATTTCCAACAGAATGTATGCTCCTGAAGGCAGAGACTGTTTTGACTTCATTTTTTTTAAATTTCCAAGTGTCTAACATACTGTTATAAATACCTAATGAATATTGAATTGAATTTACTGACACAAGAAATCAATTATTGTCATTGTCCAATTTAAATATGGAGACATAAAACATCACAAAAAAATGAATTGAGTTGAAAAATATTAGCCAATAATAATAATAACAATAACTTACATTTAATTAACTCAATTATTAGGGCAGCTAGGTGGCACAGTGGATAGAGTGTCAGGCCTGGAGTAATAAAGACTCATCTTCCTGAGTTCAAAACTGGCCTCAGAAACTGAGTAGCTGTGTGACCGTGGGCAAATCACTTAACTCTATTTGCCTTAGATCCTCATCTGTAAAATAAACTGGAGAATGAAGTAATAAACCACTCCAGTATCTTTGCCAAGAAAATACCAAATGGGTCACAAAACAGTCTCAATAATAACTGAATAACAAATATTAGTTTACAAAGTGCTTTCTAGACATAAATCAAGGAATAGAATAGCATAATCAACAAGTATCTATTAAGCACCTTCTATGCCAGAAATTATACTAAATATTAGGGATATAATATAAGACGGTATCTTCCATAAAAGGCTTTTCATTCTACAAATAGAATCATTTACATATTACATAAGGGTCTTGAGCTTAAGTCAAATGACTTGCCCAAAATCATGAAAACTAGACTATGAAGACTATGAGGACTCAGAAACAAGCTTTTTTGGCTATAAAAACAGTGATTTTTTTTTCATTTTAGCTTCCTAGGTTGGCGAAGTGTTAGAAATAAAATTTTTGTGTAGATAAGTAATAAATAGAACTATTGCAGATTAATTATCCAAATACTATGCTATTTAAGAAGCTCTGAAACTCTACAGTTCTGGATTCTAGAAACTAGTAATTAGATATCATCAATATTAATAATCTAATTCCATTATCTTTGTGAAAATTCAAATATTTAAATTTTATATAAACTATATAGTAATGAAAAGAATACTAGTCACAGAGCCAGAAAATGTGGGTTTAAGTCCCTGTTTCAGTTCTTACTACGTAATTTTGGGAAAGTTATTACCTTCTAAGTTTCTCCATCAATAAAATAGAGATTGATAATATACACACTCTCCAAGTCACTGAAATATAGTGAGACAATGAATGTCAAAACACTTTGTAAGTTGTAAGATACTATATAAATGAGGTTTCTCATAAATGCCTGTGTAGATATATATTCACTTCCTCTTAGAACATTAAGCCTAGAGGTTCCAATAGTACATTTTATGCTTCGATTTTTATAACTGCAACAACATTTATTAGCTTTGACTTGCAAGAATACATCCTTATTGACATCTTTGAAAGATAAACTACTACCAGAATTTATAGCATATTTGTCCACAGCAGTACTAAGCAATCTAATAAATAGTAAGTGCCAACTATTAAAGTACAATAATTTTAAATGATTTTACTTAGTAAAACCTTGTTTTAAGAAACTGAACTTTATTAGAAATTTTGTATCTCTTGAGAGTATTAACAATAAATGCCTAAGAATTTGTCAATATAAAAAAAATCAACAGGGACCCCCTGAATAGATCATAAGCCCCTGAAAACTAAATCTGTTAAAGGAAAATATCATGAAAATGTCAATAATGAAATTACTGGATGCCTCTACATGTTTTTTCTTTACTAATTTCTCACAAAATTCAAAACATATGCATATTAGTACTATAACAATAATTAATCTAGAACATCATTTTCTAAAATAATTACCATGTTTTTCAGAACATAAAGTTAATTGAAAAATAATTATTTCTTTCTCACTAAAAGAGGACTGTGTACATCCTAATGTGAAATTGACTAAATCGCATAAAGTAATTTTGCAACCCTAGCTGGAATTTCCTAATTAGATTATAGTGTTAATAAGTCAAAAGGATATCCTTGGTAAAACAGATGCTTTATCATCAATATGCAAAACTATCCTGCACTTTTCTTTCAATGAAGTTATTTGCCAGGATTGAATACAGAAGGCATTATGCAACTGCTTTTTGAGGGTGTTTGTTGGGGTTTTTTTTTGATAGCAATTAATCTTAATTCAAATATAATTACTATGTGAATAGCAAAATTGAGTGATGAGTATATTTTGTTGTTTAGGAAGATGGAGTCTTAAAAGCAGGCATCCATATAGAATAAAATCCATCAAAAGTCCATTTTTTGGTATGGATCACAACATTATTTATTTTTTAAACTGCATGCTCTGAATAATGGATGGAGGGCAACCAGTTGGATGTCCATAGCATAGTCCAAACAGAATTATGTGGGAAATAAGATAGAAAATGATTATTTCTTTAAGAAAAATTAATTAAATATTGTATATAGGGTGAATTCTCTAGTTTCCTGGAGTCACATTACCTCCAAAGAGTAGGTAGTCTTTACTATGGCAAAAATATTTAGAAAATATCTCAAAACACTCACTAGTTTAAGAGAACTACCATTCTAAAAGAATCTGTCATTGGAAGAAGAGTTCTGCTCATATTATTCCTACACCTGTGGAAGAAATAATTTTCTCCTTTTAAAATGGGATTATGGCTACTAGGAATAGTGTCAAAATGGCACCATGACTTTATATGCTAATACCTCAGAGATCTGAAGAAAATATATTACTTTGGAGTAGAATTTCCAAAGAAATTGCAGGAGGATTCTGATCAAATTAGAAGAATTGGGAAGGATACTTATGCTGCCATAATAAAATTTTTTTAATTTTGAAAAAGAAAACTGTGAATAAGAGAAACTGAGGCAACAATGTTCTGAGCAGGGTTAATTCATTAGCAAAGCTAGCATTTGCCAATAAACGAGGCTTCTCAGTAACCAAGGATACAAGTGATAATCAAGATAACTCTTTTACTGACATACTGAGGAACTCAAAAAATTGCCAGTGATATCATTTGGTATAGCAAAAGTATATCTCACACCTGATTGGCCAGCATCAAGGTTATTAATCACAAGTTATATCAGTATATATCAGTTTAACAGGCAATATCTGAGAGAAACAGGGACCTAGCAATTTTTATGCTACTGATTTTTGATAGATTGAAACTTGTGGCCTAGAAAGTCCAGAGAAAAGGGAAAACTTAACGAATGAAGGATTTCTATGTCACAAGCAGGGAATTAGCAGCAGTAGACTTAAGGAGTTGAGAGGGAGATCAAGTTCACATACTAAGTAACAGTAACAAATATACAAGAGCTTGATCATTAATACACAGTAAAGGGACAGCTAAATGGTGCAAGTGGATAGAGCACTGGTCCTGGAATCAAGAGGACCTAAGTTCAAATGCAGTTTTAGACACTTTAACCTTCCTAGCTGTGTGATCCTGGGCAAGTCATTTAACGCAATTGCCTCCAAAAAATTAATACACAGGAAGTTTATTGAGACTAAACAATATGATATAAAATAAAATAGAATTGTCATAATTAGGGAATTTCTGAAATGGGTACATGAGAAATATTTTTCATGTCTTCAAGAGTAATAGGTCAAATGTGTGTGTGATACAAAAGGGTTCACCTAAAAATTTACCAATTTACAATTTACCAATTACAAAACTAACCCTTTGAGAGGTTAGTCCACCTATAGTCATTAGGTCTAATTTGGGCTAGATCTCTTTTCCCTCAAAGTTTAGCCCCTTTTCTCTGCTTCTATCTACTTTTCTATGAAAAAAATTAAACCAAGAATACTTGAACATCATTGTTACCTAAACTTGTCACAAAGAGGGAGAACATGCACGTTTACACACATGTATGCACTTATGTGTATATATGCGCACACACAGACGTATATAGTTGGGTACAGAAATATATTTCCCCTCCAGGGAAGATAAAAGCAAAAGGGAAAAGAGGGAAATGGAAATTTGAGGGAGGCTAGATTATGGGAAAGATGAGTCCTAAGCAAAACAAACTCTAAGGATGTTACAACACAATACAATAAAAATATAAATAAATTTATAGTTGGATTGTTTTTGTTTTGCATTGGCAAAGAATGAGAATCTGAGAGGTGTCCATAAACTGGGAAATGGATGAACAAGTCATGATATGTAAATGAGATTGAATAATATTGTGCTAAATTTTTAACAGAGTAATGACCCACCAGAATTCCAGAGGACACATGATGGAACAAAATATCTATCTCCTGGTAGAGAGGAAGGACTCAGCGCAGAATAATATAAATTTTTGGACATGACCATTGAGAGAATTTGTTTTAATTGAATGCATATAATTGTAATTGATTTTGTTTTTCTTGTGTTTTCTGAGGGGTAAGAAGGAGACTGAAAAGCCAAATTTTAGCTCATTAAAATAAAAAAAATTGTTAAGAAAATATACTAAACCAAAGTCTTAGACAGCTTAGAGCATGCACTATTACCAAAATCCTGGACATATATCTTCTCCAGGGCTACAGCTGGATTCAACGATATCTCAAAGTTCACAGACTGCTTGCTTCTTTTTGCCCCTAATGAGGAAGGTCATCTGACATGAAGTCAGTGCTTGAAGTGATTCTACACTAATCATCTAGGTACTTCAGTGGATAGAGCCCCAGTCCTGAAGTGAGGAAGATCTAAGTTCAAATTAAACCTTAGATACACACTAGAGATTTGTAATCCTAGGCAAATTACTCTCTATTTGTCTAAATTTCCTCATCTGTAGAACGGGAATACTACTAGCACTTTACCTCACAGGGTTTTTGTGAGAATCAAATGAGATGTAAAATGCTTAACACAGTACCTGGCACATAGTAGATGCTATATAAATGTTAGCCGCTATCATCATTATTATCACCGTTATTCTAGGTCCTTCAAGTAAGAAAGTATGGAATGGTATTAAGATTCAAAAGTTGGTAATAAATCCAATGCTGCCTTTCATGGTCATCAGTTGCAGGAAAAACAAGTTTACTAATAGCAGATCTTAAAATAATCAATTATGACAGAAAAAGGTAGTAGCACTAGGAAAGTCACAAAATTCTCAAATTTTCTTTATTTAGAGGAAGGCAATCAATAGTAATTTTTGTGCTTTAATTTAATTTAATAATTCTCTAAGTTCTGTTCTATGAATTGCCTAAATTAAAGAAATATTACCTTACGTCTTAAGGATTTTGTTGTTGTTGTTGTTGTTTGTCCTTTGTTGCCAAAGAGGACCGTGACATTAAGTAGAGGAACCATGACGTACAAGTGAGTTAGGTTTAAGTGAGGGAGGGCCGTGCAAGATCACCTGCCTCACTTTCCCCACCAGAGTCATCTGGTTCCTGTGGCTAGATATAGATCATATCAACTGGAGATGGCCCTGCATGCATTTATGTAGACAATTTAATCTGATAAATGAACAGATTTTAATAGTTAGAATAATAGATAACAAAAGCTAATTTCACTAACTATTAAAATCTGTTCATTTATTAGTCATGTTCTTGAAGGTATGTTTTTAGAAAACCAGACGATGTAAAAAAGGCTTTTAAAATTTAACATATTTTAAAAGTCCAATTAACAAATAGTTATTAAACATCTACTAAATGTGAGTCAATATTAGAGGTTCTTTAAGTGATAAAAATATTTTATAAGTTCTTTATTCAAAAAAGAATTTTTATATTTTTGCAGTTGTGAAGTTTACAAAATAATGAGAAGAGCTCTAAACTGAAAGTTAAAATAAAGCTGTTTATAGATCTGGCTTTACTGCTAATTAGCTACATGACTATTTACAAAATTGTTAATCTATGACACAGTGGTCAATTGCTAACTCTAAAACGATGCCAAAAATGCCCTGCCAACTGCCTCTATTTTTCCCACTGATAAAAAATCAGTACATTATCGGTAAGTCATTGGGCACCATTACAGGATGTTGTACTCATGGAGGTACAGCTGTGAAAAGCTTCTGTTCAAACCTCGTAACCTTGGTTTGGCTATAATATTTTGCTAACAAGGTATTTCTCCTGAATGTTACGTTATTGACATGATCTTTTTCCTCTGAGGATGACTATACAACTAATCAGAGAAATTAATTCAACAGAAAAACCATTTAATATGTAAGAAGTTAAATGATTTTAAGTACCTTTTCTAAAAAATTAACAGTGTTAAAAATGAAGTCTCTGCTCTTACTTTTTAACTTTTTTTAACCAAAAAACATAATTTTAATAAAAAAGGCAAATTGTAAATTTATTTTGTTTATTTTAAAAGATGGTTAAAAAAAAAAAAAAAACTACCATACTCCTTTGGTATAGGAACTCTATAGGTACAGCTTTAAATTGTATTTATGAAAAGTAAAGAAGTTATGAAAATAAATATTTCATTTTATAGTCAGGGTGAAGACTGTAAGAGAACATGTGTTCAAAATAGTCCTGAAATAACTCCTGTAATTCCTGGAAATCCCCAGGTATTTCAAAGTTGAACTAAGGCCCTAAAAACTTGAACAAGCATTTTAGCTTTTATGGAGTTTCCTCAATAAAAAAAAAAATAAACGAAAGAATTAGACTAAAATATCTCAAGAGTCCCAAGCAAATCTAAAACCTATGATGCAATATACAATTCCCTAGACCATCCTCTTTTTACCCTTCCAACTCACAACACCTATTTAAAAGTCCGTGGTCTGGAAGCTAACTCTAATTGGAAATAATCTTTTCCACTATACCTTTAGGACCTACTGTAAGGTCCATATTAATATTATGTCCATACTGCCTTCCAATGGTATACTACAACCAGAACTGGTTATTATAAAGCATAGGTTAATCTCTCTGCCTCCTTTGATGGGTAGACAGTGGGAATGATAACTTTCCTCTGGTAGGGAAACATTATTTTATATATGTAAATATAAAATTAAACACTTATGCCTTCTTTTTTCTAAATATACATTAACAAATCTCTTGTAAACACAACGCAGAGGAATATATAATCTACAAATATCTGATATTCAAAAATATACAATGTTAACAAATCTTTTATAAACACAATGTATAGGAATATATGATCTACAAATATCTGAGATACTCAAAAATATAAAACAAGAGAGTTGCAGACTGCAGAAAGTAGACTGATATAAAAATACATTATATCACCTAACTTACCAGCAGTAGTCCAGTAGATGTGGTGGAAGCACTGGGATATATATATGTTGCCAGTACATTGGATATAACAGTGTCGCTGATCCATGAAGGCAAGCAGTTAACTAAAAATATTTTAAAAGGATGAAAATTAATAACTTGTTTTAAAATTAAAACATCAAGCTCAAAGTTTTCTGTTATTAACAATTGTAAAACTATGATAAATATAATTTACAGTTATTAGTTAACTTCATGAAAATTAAATGATCATATTTATCATCACAAATTTAAGGGTAATATGTATTTTAGACACATTAACATGGAAATAATCAATTTTCAAATAAATCTTGGGTAGCTTTGATTACTTAAAATATGTAATTAAGAATAAAATTTTCAATGACAAATAAAATTAATATTTAGAAGAGTATCTTAGTAAAAAATAACCAAAAAAATAAAATGTGTGCATCACAGTTTGCTCATCACTCAGATTAATATAGCATGATTAAATATGGAAAAGAAGAAAGTCTGAAAGCTCCTGAGGGATATCATTAGGGCAAATTGCCAAAGAATGAAACATGAGCCAGTCAGGAGAGTCTGGAAGCTGCAATAATACCAAGGGACTTGATTGTTCGACAGTTGGAGCTTCAGTAATGTGTGAACTGCAGGTTATGGTATCAAGAGACTCTGTTCACTGACACAGAGAATGTCACTATTGACCAGCAAACTGCCCAAGCTTGACAGCTATACTACAGGAAGCCAAGTATATCATAATTTCATATTTAAACTGTTCATTCCAGATTAAGATTTTGCATTCTATTTTTATGTCACAACAGCTGCAATTATATTGCTCCTACTTTAAAGGTAAATGGCATTTTAACTACTGTTTTCTTGTGTAGCAAGCCATTAATTGTGTTTGAATGCTTAACAAAAGAGTATCTCCTCCTTGTCTCATATTTGGATTATTATCACAATTTTCAAAAATTTCTTTAATTTTTATTGTAAATAAAGTTTACCTACATATATATTATTATTTGTAAGTATGTCATGAAATTATTAATTCAGTAATTCCCCATCATTTAGTTGTGCTAGATTTAGGATGTTAAGGCTACTTAATCAAACTATTTTACTTATATGAAACACAAAGTTTTATAAAGTATTAACTACACCTATTCTGCAGATTCAATTACTTAAGATCTGATATTTTAGAATAAGTCTGTCATTACGACAAAGAGGTCAATAAAGTTTAATACATTAAAATTTAAAATTACCTTGCACATGTAAAGAAATCAAAGATATTACTAATAATTTTTGATTCAAGTATATTTTATACTAGTGGATCATTTGTTAAATGAATAGATAAGAAATAATATTTTTATCATGTAGCTCACTAACTAGAATATATATTGACTTGATTTTGAATTCTTTTTCAGCATCTCTAACAATGTATTTTTGTTTTAATATAATTTGCCAATAATATTATCAATGCTTATAATAATTTGTGCCACAGCATTTAGAAGTTTTGGCAGTTTAATTTATTATATTCCTTTTTCAAGTATTCTCTTTAAAACATTATAATTAGAGAAAGCACCACTAGGAGGCATTCAAATACTTGTGTGTAGTGTTAGCTCATGAAATTATTTATGCTCTCTCCACTTGAAGTAGAGAAAAGTCAAGGATTAACTGTAATTCTGGACTTCTATTTCTGATTCACTGTATAAAATCATATATTTCTTAAGTTCTCTCTCTAAAATTAGGCATCTATGGAAGCTAAATTAAATGTTTTCTGTTCTACAAATTATTTTGCCCAATTCCTGTACTAAATTATTATTCTGAAAAGATTAGCCTAACTTACAAAGGGTCCTATCTTTCCTAATTTTTACAAAGTGAGTTGTTAAAATTAGGTATCCTTTAGAAAGCATAGTAATAAGGAAATAAGTAATAAGGAAAATTTCAATTTTCTCATCTGCATTAACTTAGTATTTTTATGAAAAACACATTTCATGAAAAAAACACTCTAGTAAGTACTTTATAGTGAATATTATCCAGACATTGCCACAATCTTCCTATTTTTTACATTTTAAAGAAAGATGATAACTATACGAGCCACTAATTCCAAATAACATATCTTATGATTTTCACTCTGATTTATAACAGACACATTAAAAAAATGGCTATAGCTGAAGTTACATTCACATTGCTAGCATTATCATAGAATTATCCCCATTAATCAATACACACCCTAAAATATAGTTTCACATCTTCATTCATCATATTCTACTATTGCTTTAACCAGCATAAGTATGGCTAAGAACCAAGAAATTATTCTCAATATCTGGTTGCATGTCTGGAAAAATAAGGCAATATACTGTTAAAGCTATTAATTTTCACAAATCTATCTAAATAACTGCCAAACCCAATTCTTTTGTTGATGACTCTATGGATGACCAGGAGGAAAAAATTATTATAGCAAGCATCTTGTCAAAAACAGAAAGAGGACTTACAAATACAATGAAATACTAGTTAAAGGAAACTAATAAATTAATTTGGATATTACCTTTGTAATAAAAACAACAAGGCATATTTCAAGTATTAATTTAACTGTTCATTAGAGATTTTTCTGACATTAGGAAACTAGGACATATAAATTATTCTCAAGGGGATGCTTACTTAAAAATTCACCCTAGGGTACTTTTTAAACATGTCAAATATTTACTATCAATTTGTTTAGGGATCTGAAATTATATAAGTGTCACATCTGTTAAGAAAGCTCTTAATACTCAACATTTTTCATAGAAGTCTCCATTTGACTGGTTATATTCATTATCATTTACCTATTTCTGAGAAATTAATGCAAATGGAAAAACAGCTGTGCATATTTTAGAAATATAGTCCATAATAGTGAAGCATTTCACAATTTACATATGTAAAAAAGTATTATTTTATAATTGGGTTTGTTTTGCAAATTGCACTTTTAAAATAACCATATAATTTATTAAAATTTTAATAAATTTTAAAGTTTTAAAATAAAAATTTTAAAAACTATGTAAATGAAGAGATTCAATGTACAATCAATATGAAACTTTAAAGAAAAAAAAAGTAATAAAATACATCAAGGAAATGTATAATAGAAGAGAAGATAAACTGTTCACATGACAAGGAATGATAAGAAAACAACCAGAGTGATACTGGTATCATCTTGATGTCAGAAGAAATGAAGAAAACCCTCCAGGATGTTATGAATGGAATAACTGTGGTCAATAAGCAGTGATCTTTATTGTTGGAGGGAACTTCCACAGATTCAGCAGCTCTACTATCTTTTAATTCCACAAAAATCATGAGAAAGCTGACAACATGAAATCTCATCACCATGCAGAGTAACTTAACTTCCTGGCCCCTGAGATGCTTTTTCTTTCTCACTGAAGATTCAAGGACAGAGTAAAAAATTCCCAAATGTCCGCCTTTATTAGAGGGCTCAGAACTTCCTAAGTAACTCTCCCTTTCACATTCTGCTTTAAAAAAAACTTTTCTATTTAAAATTTTCTAACTCCAAATGCCATCACTCTTTCCCTCTTTCCTTTCTCTCCCCTTCCTTGAGATCGTAAGCAATCAGACCTAGGTTAGACATGTGAAATTATATAAAACTTCAATATTTTGTACAAAAAATGAAAAAGAAAACCCAAAGTGAAAAAAGAGCATACTTTAGTCTGTATCTAATCAATATCAGTTCTTTCTCTGGAGGCGAGTAATATGCTTCATCATTACTCCTTTGAAATTGTCTTGAATTATTGTATTGCTGAGAATAGTCAAGTCATTCACAATTCTTCACTGAATAATGTTTCTGTTAAAGTGCATAATGTTCTCCTGGTTCTGTTCATTTCACTTCATTTTGCATAAGTTCATGTAACTCTACTCAAATCTTTCTGAAATTATCCTTATTATTTCTTTTATTCCCTTGGTTTTTAACTCCAAAACCATCATGCCCTTGCAGTGGGGACTTCCTGGTTTCCCTTCTTTCCTTTACAGTTTCCTTTTGTATACTGTCTTTCCCCATTAGATTGTAACCTCCTTGAGCAATTTGGAACCGTACCCAAAGGGCTATCAGACTGCATAACTTTTGATTCAGCAAGTTTCTACTGGACTTGTATCCCAAAGAGATCTTAAAGGAGGGAAAGGGACCCACATGTACAAAAATGTTTGTGGCAGCCCTTTTTGTAGTGGCAAGAAACTGGAAACTGAGTGGATGCCAATTAACTAGAGAATGGCTATATAAGTTATGGTATATGAATGTCATGGAATATTATTGTTCTATAAGAAATGGTCAGGAGGATGATTTCAGAGAGGCCTGGAGAGACTTACAGGAATTGATGCTAAGTGAAATGAGCAAAATATGATGATCAATTCTGATGGACATGGCTCTTTTCAACAATGAAATGATTTAGACTAGTTCCAATGATCTTGTGATGAAGAGAGACATCTACACCCAGAGAGAGGGCTGTGGGAACTAAGGGTGGATCACAATATAGCATTTTTGCTCTTTTTCTTGTGGTTTGTTTGAATTTTATTTTCTTTTTCATTTTCTTTCCTTTTTGATCTGATTTTTCTTGTGCAGCAAGATAATTGTATAAATATTTATGCCTATATTAGGTTTAACATATTTTTACCATGTTTAACATATATTTGATTACTTGCTATTAGGGGAAGAAGTGAGGAGAAGAGGAGGAAAACTGGAACATAAGGTTTTTCAAGGGTCAATGTTAAAAATTATCCTTGCATATATTTTGAAAATAAAAAACTTTAATAAAAAAAGAGGAAAAAAAAGATTGTAACCTCCTTGATGGTAGGAATTATCATTCTGTTTCTTATTTGTGTTCCCAGAACTTAGCATACTTCCTGGCATATAGCAGGTGTGTGATAATTGTTTACTGAATTTAAAAAGAGATTAAATTACATATTTATGTATAATAATATTAGAATATGCCAGGACCAATACACTAATTCTAAACCAAGCCAATTTCACATAGCACCTATTCTCACACTTAAAACACTAAGCAAATGCTAGCTGCTATCATTACGGTTGTTATGATTATCATTGTTATATACAATCTAAAGCTTTGTGGCAGTAGCTGACAATGGTCTTGGAGTGAGTAAGATCTGAACTAAAATCCTGCCTCATACATTTACAGTGTGACTCTGGACAATTCGTTTGTTCTCTCTCTATATCCATTTCTTCATCTATAATAGTTACAGAACATACTTCCCAGGGTTATTTTGAAGATAAAATAATTTATGTAAAGAACTCTAGGGGGGGGGGCGGAGCCACGATGGCGGAGTGAAAAGGTGACTTTCTGCCTCTCCTCCGATCTTCTCTCAAATCAACAATAAAATAAGCCTCTGAACTGATCTTCAAGTCAACGAACTCAGAAATATTTGGGCACTTTTCTGAAGAACTTCATATCAGGTTAGTCTGACTCAGACACAGAGATAAATAGACGATTCCTGTGTAGGCCGCAAGTGAGGGTGGGACTCAGCTCAGCTCATCATGGCAGAAATTCCAAACTCCAAACTCCAAACACCTGGAGGTTATCTGAGGCACTCGGGACACTCTGCCCTGATTGGGGGCAAGTGTTCTGGCAGACTTGACTTGTTTAAGGAGTAATTCGGGCTTAGTCCTAGCCCCCACCAGCCCAGCAACTTAAGTTAACTCGCCGAAGTGCCCCAGGGCAAAGCTTTTCAGCCGCCATTTTTTCCCTACCTTAAAGAGATATCCACTCTGTCTAAAAAAAAAAAAAAAATGAAGAAGCAAAAGAGAGCTCTCACCATAGACAGCTTTTATCAAGGCAAAGAAGCGTTGACCCCAGATGCTGAGGTTCCTTTAGATAAAATACCAGATGAAGGTATTAAAGACCATCACTGGTCACTTTTTCAAAAGGCCTTTCTGGAAGATTGCATAAAGAACCTCAAAACAGAGCTGGAGGATAAATGGGAAAATAAACTGAAATCAGTGCAAGAAGGATACAATATCTTGCAAGAAGGATATGATGTCCTGCAAAACAGATATGAAAAAGACACCAATTTATTGAAAAATAAAATTAGTGAAGTGGAAAAAGAGTGCAATGAACAAATTGGCCAGTTACAAAAGGAGCTTAAAAAGGTAACTGAAGAAAACAACACTTTAAAAATAAGAATTGAACAAATGCAAGGGAATAACTCAATAAGACTTCAAGAATCAGTCAAACAAAAACAAAAAAATGAAAAATTAGAAGAAAATATGAAATATCTCCTAGGAAAAACAACTGACTTGGAAAACAGATCTAGGAGAGACAATCTAAGGATTATTGGACTTCCTGAAAGCCATGATGAAAAAAAGAATCTAAACACTATCTTCCAGGAAATCCTGAAAGAAAACTGCCCTGAGATTGTAGAATCAAAGGGCAAAATCACCATTGAAAGAATTCACCGATCACCTCCTGAAAGAGACCCCAAA
>JAJPUD010003697.1:39612-91832 GCA_023553655.1 Myrmecobius fasciatus | reverse complement strand
TTATGGAATATTATTGTTCTGTAAGAAATGACCAGCAAGATGATTTCAGAGAGGCCTGGAGAGACTTACATGAACTGATGCTGAGTGAAATGAGCAGAACCAGGAGATCATTATACACGGCAACAACAGTACTATATGACGATCAATTCTGATGGACATGGCTCTCATCAACAATGAAATGTTTCAAACCACCTCCAATTGTTCACTGAAGAAAGCCATATACACCCAGAGAAAGGGATGCGAAATGTGGACCACAACATAACATTCTCATACTCCTTGATTGATGTTTGCTTACATTGTGTTTCCTTTATCTGATATATCGTTTATGTAGATAAGATTTTTCTTGCACACCAATGATACGTTTGGAAATATGTATACATATATTCGATTTGCCAATATTTTAACATAATTAACATGTAGTGGATATCCTGCCATCTAGGGGAGGGGTGGGGAGTTGGGGGGAAAAATTTGTAACGGAAAGCTATGTAAGGGTTATTGTTGAAGAATTACCCACACATATGTTATGCAAATAAAATAAAAATTTATAAAAAAAAAATCAAAATATAAAAAAAAAAGAATGTGCAAGGATCAACTATGAAAGACTTGGTTCTTCTCAGTAATTCAGTGATCCAGAGCAATCCCAATAGACTTTGGACAGAAAATGTCATCTGCATCCAGAAAAAGAACTATGGAGATTAAATGTAAATCAACACATGCTATGTTCACTTTTTTTTTTCTTTCTCCCATGGTTTTTCCCTTTTCTTCTGATTTTTTTTTCTCACAACATGATTCATAAAGCAATTTATTAAAATAAGTTTTTAAAAATGGAGGTAAACATGCTGGGATTTACCTTATCTAAACCTCTATGAAAACCTATTGTTAAAGATATGCATAATATCTAATGTTATGAAGATATGTTTTCTTGATGAATTACAGAATATGTATCAGGATCTTATGAACTCAAAGCATGCTGCATATGAAAAAAGTGGTCGCAGCAAAAGAACAGCATTTTGCATAAAATTTTCTAAGGTATAAAAAAGTTGTAAGGGTTAGGATATATCAGTAAATTTAATTATTTTACTTTGTCCTAGTTAACTTGTATGTTACATGACAGGAAAACATAATGACAAATGTTGGAGGGGATGTGGGAAAGCTGGGACACTAATGCATTGTTGGTGGAACTGTGAATTGATCCAGCCATTCTAGAGAGCAATTTGGAACTATGCTCCAAAGGTTATTAAATGTGCATACCCTCTGACCTAGCAGCGTTTCTATTGGGCTAATATCCCAAAGAAATCATAAAGGAAGGAAAGGACTCCACATGTACAAGAATGTTTGTGGCAGCCCTTTTTGTAGTGGCTAGAAACTGGAAACTGAATGAATGCCCATCAATTGGAGAGTGGCTGAACAAATTATGGTATATGAATATTATGGAATATTATTGTTCTGTGAAAGACGACCAGCAGGATGATTTCAGAGAGGTCTGGAGAGACTTGCATGAACTGATGCTGAGTGAAATGAGCAGAACCAGGAGATCATTATATACAGCAACAACAATACTATATGATGATCAATTCTGATGGACATGGCTCTCTTCAACAATGAAATGTTTCAAACCAGTTCCAATTGTTCAGTGAAGAAAGCCATAATACACCCAGAGAGAGGGATGTGAAATGTGGACCACAACATAACATTTTCATGCTCTCTCTTGATGTTTGCTTGCATTGTGTTTCCTTTTTCTGATTTTTCTTTCTTGTAGATACAATTTTTCATGCACAAAAATGATAAGTGTGGAAATATGTATACATATATTCGATTTGTCAAGTATTTTAACATAATTAAAATGTAGTAGATATCCTGCCATCTAGGGGAGGGTGGGGAGTAGGGGGGAAAAATTTGTAACAGAAAGTTTTGTAAGGGTTAATGTTGAAGAATGACCCATACATATGTTTTGCAAATAAAAAGTTTTAATTAAAAAAAAAAGAAAGGAAAAAAATGTGTATATTACAGTAGATTACTTCCCCTCTTTAGCTATACTCAAACCTACAAATTTTGTCTTCAAAGATTTCTTCATTCAGGGAGACATCTACTTTTTTCTTACGTCTTTCATCTGTAAGGTCTACTTATCAAAAGGGATTGCCCTCTTTGATTTTGCCAATGTTATCAAAGGGGATTGCCACCTTTGATTCTGGTCAGGCCATTTTGTCATCCATTTTTCCATTTTTTTCCTTTCCCACTGTCTCCCCATATAAGTCCCAAGAAACTGTTGATAAAGTATTAATTTGGGGGTCTAAAAGAGATAGCCAAATGACTGTTCTTTTTAACAACCTGTTGGCCTTGTTAATAAAAGGATTAAATTGTCTTCCCTCCAAAGGAAAAGATTTCTTCATTCTATTTGATTTACAAAATGTTCTTTTCCACAGCTGCAGCAAATATATCATTTCTTTTGCAAGTTTTTAAAATGGTTTTCTAAAAGAACATATTTAGATCACTGATCATTTTAAGAGTTTATTTTAGTGTGTGGTACAAATCATGGATCCAAACCCTTTTTCTTCAATACATTTATTCAGCTTTAAATGTGCAATGATTTCATAATCCATTTTTAAAGGCATGGACTTCATCAAAATCCTAATTTTATTAACTTCTCAACTGATCTCTAACTTCCTTTTTTACCAATACCAAACAATTTTTGTGTAAATTTTTAAATCAAGTACTGTTAGTTTTTCACCATTTTCTTTTTTCACAAATTTTGATATGCTTGTTAACTTATATATTCATTTATATTTTGTTATGATATTAATTTTAAGAAACAACTTGTATATTTTTACAGTCTATTAGCTTAGAAAACATTGCCATTTTTATCCTATTTGCTCAAGACAACAATGAGGATAAGATAAAACCTCTTGGATGCTAGGTATAGCAAGATTTGAAAGAATGATCTTGTTCTGACAAGGGTAATACAGGTGATTATAACCTGGAATGGTCAGATTTTTTTCCCTTTCACAAGTAGCATTTTAAAAGTCATATTATACTTTAAAATAGATTTTTAAAACAAAAAAAAAGTCAGTTATGGGGTTAGAATACAATCTTTGACAATAACCTTATTTTATATTTAATCAATCTTTTCAAGGGCCTAAGATGTGCAAAACCCTCTCTAAAACTACTCTGGTATTATAACAGACAAATCACTTATCCTAGAGAAGTCTCAGTTTCTCATTTATAAATGAAGGATTGTAATTCTTGATCTCTAAGGCCCTGTTCAGCTTTTCCATAACTGGATCCTACAGAAATGACCCGGTATTACTTTTAAAGCACTTACTATCTACTAAGCAAGGACAGGTTGGTGGTGCAGTAGATAGAGTGCCAGGCCTGGAGTTAAGAAGATTCATTTCCCTAGGTCCAAATCCTGCCTCAGACACTTACTAACTATAAGACCCTGGGTAAGTCACCAAAGCCTATTTGCCTCAGTTTTGCCTTCAGTTTTGCCTTCTATAAAATGACCTGGAGAAAGAAATGGTAAAATCAGTCCAGTACTTTTGCCATGAAAACCCAAAAGGGAGTCAGAAAGAGTTGAACATACCTAAAAAAGGACTGAACTTATCTACTAAAAATAGTGTTAAGTGTTTGGAGATACATACACAAATAATGCAATAATCTCTATTCTCAAGTAGACTGCATTCTTATGGGAGAAACAAATATAAAATCCTATGAAGTTAATAAATACAAATATGTGCAAAGCAATTAAATATGGAGAGTTTTGAAGAAAAGGCATCAACAACTGGGTGGATCAAGACATACTTTATAGGAAGATGATGATGCTTAAGCTACTATTATATTAAAAGAAGAAAAAAAAAAACACTCTGAAACAGAGATAAGAAGGAAGTACAATTTAGTCAGTGCTATGTAAAGATGACCAGAGATAAAATGTTTGTTTGTGAGGAACAGAGAGAAGAGCTCTCTTTAGCTGGATTGTAGACCGTGAGTGGCTAGAAGGATAGGCTGGAGCCAGGTTGTACTGTGCTTTTGAAAGCTAAACATAGGAGATTATATTTTATCCTAGAGAATAGATGGGTGATATGATTACATCTCTGCTCTAAGAAAATAACTTTGGCAGCAGTGTGTAGGATGGACTCACTTGTGAAGAGAACTGAGATAGGGAAAGCAGAGAAGAAGGAGCCAGTAAGGAGAGAAATGGAAATATATAGTAATAAGAAAAAGGGCTTCCTTATTATCAGAGAATAGAATGAAGAATAAAATGCCCCTTCTAAATTTTAAATTTGTAATGGAACTAATCATCAAACTAAAAAAATTTTTTTTCAAGCAAAAGCAAGCTGATTATCAGTGGGAATGGAAAATTTTGATGATGAAGCTAACATTGAATGTTAGCACTATAAAGATAATAGAAGGCCCATGCTTTAGAGATTCAACAGAAGAGAAAAGTTGTATATTGAAATGTGAAATCACTAAGATTGAAATTAGGTGAGAAAAAACTGAGGCTAGAACAGGGATGATGGACTTTGAAAATAGAAGGGAATCAAGGAATTGGGCATAATGCAAAAAAAGGAGAAGGTTCAAATAGGAGTGAAATAGATAAGAGGACTCTGCAGTTAGGAATGGGAATTTTCTGTAGGTCAAAGGGGAAAAGGTGTTTATTTTTAAAATTCAACTTAAAATAAACTTCATAAATCCAGTCTAATCTGTGAACAAAACATACACCATATTAAGTAATGCCATATTGGCATGAAGTAATTAATACAGTTTACAGAGATGGCCAATTCACAACTAAATGTATCAAAACTTGAAATGGATTTTTCTTTTCTCTCTCTCTCTCTCTCTCTCTCTCTCTCTCTCTTTCTGCTGAGGCAATTGGGGTTAAGTGACTTGTCCAGGGTCATACATCTAGAAAGCATTAAGTATCTGAGGCCAGATTTGAACTCAGGTCCTCCTGACTTTAGGGCTGGTGTTCTATCCACTGTACCAACTAGCTGCCCCTGGTCTTTTAAATTTAAAAAAAAAACCCTCCATGTGATGTCCATCCATTATTATTTACACATCTTTATTTAAAAAAATCCACAAAATTCTTAATTTTACTCATAAAGCAACTAGCATTACAATAAGTAAGAAATAATTTGATAATACGGTGATTGTTAAAAATCTTAGGATTTTTTATAAATTTATAATTCCTAAATATATTTTAGGAAACTTATGCAGGTACAGATAACCCAAAGCAAAAATATTATGAGGATAAATGAGGTAGTACCTGTAAAATATTAAACAGTAATAATGAAACATGGAATTATCAGTTATTTCCTATTTGGGGAATTAATGGGTTTTGGTCTGAGAATTTGAAGTTCTTTTAAACAAATGAGGAAAAATATTAGAAACATCTTTTAAAATGATAGATGACATACTACAGAATTCAGAAGTATGTCATCTACACTAGCTACATTAGATTTGTTCATCTACAATAAAATATAATAGCTTTGAAAACCCTGGCCTCCACCTATATTTCCAGCTCTAAACATTCTTTTCCTCCCACACTCTGCAATCCAGTTGAATTGGTTTTCTCTATGCATTAAAAAAAAAAACCCTCTGAAAATTTTGTGATTGTCTGTACTTTAGTGGAAACCCATTATTTTAAAAATCCTCTACTCCAACTAGGATTTGATATTCTCCCATTCGGTTTACTCTACAGCTTAGCCTATAACAAACTCTGCTTCATATTTCACCCTAGAGGCTGTAAAGCAAGCAGTAAATTTTCCTAACTGTTGTATAATGCATATATGTACCCTATGGCATATTCACAAGCTCTCTCCTCTTCCTCTCTCCTTCCTCCTCATCTACCATCAGACCTAACAGATTTAACAATTCTATTTTCTTTAATATGTCTATATTCCTCTCTCATCTATTTCTAACACCTAATCTTTCACTAATAAATGCCTTTTGGACATCTCCAAATCATCTAAGCATATGTAACTTAACATGACAAAAACAGAACTCATTATCTTTCTTTCCTGGTCCTACATACTTTGTAGTTACATCATTGCTATTAATGGTGCCACCATTCTCCTAAATAATCTAAACTAACAAGCTAAATGTTGTTCTTAACTCCCCTCTGTCCCTCGATTATTATGTCCAATTATTTGCCAAGTCTAGCTTGGTCCATCCTCCCACACAGTATTCCTGACTCAAAAGTTATCTTGCTCCATCCACAATGTTGTCACAACAACGTTCCTAAAGCATAAATCTAGTCATATATATTGGCTAACTAACAAAAACCTGTGCCTTCTGCCTCTAGAATAAAGTGTAAACTCTTTTTATTGGCAATTAAAATCCTGGATTATCTGCATTAGAATCTAAGAGGTGATGGTATTAAAGGGGATAGTAGCGGTGATGGTTTGATTTACTTAGCACATTTTACCTTCTGTTTCTCAAAGTGACCTGATGCTACCATTAGGCTGGCTTGCTTAGTGGAAGTTATTTGGAAGTTGAAAAAGGATAGGAGTAAATGGCCCCTGCTCCACAAGGGGTACTTCTTTGAATGATAGCTATGAGGAATGAACTGAAAGAAGGACTAGGGATCTGGGGAGGGGGAAATTTCCATTCTCAGGGCTTTTGGTTTATCTCTCTATTGGTGGCAGTTGGTCAGATATAGTTGCTGGCAGTACTAGGTATGTGAGCCCTTTCTCTATAATTCTCTCTTCAATGATAGCTTCATGGTCAGGAATGGAAACAGGTCTACTTCGGGGAAGGGGGGGGGTGGGAAGAAAGGGAAATGTTGCTATTCAGAATAGTCTTAACTTCAGAGTCTTGGGCTGCCTCCATCAATCTAAGGGGGAGACTGATGGTTAAAATAGTGGTGGTGGTTTGATTTTGTTGGCAAATGCTACCTCCTCTCTCTCCCTATTAATTAGGTATATTATTTACTACATTATTCTAAGTTACTTTAATTAGTTTCTTTTCCTAACATCTAGTTGAATCTATTGTATTTACTGAAAAGAATTGAAGTTTTTTTTACTGGAAGTATAATTTTGTAAAGAGAACACAGGGTTCAAATTCTGGATCTACCCCTAACTCTTGGGAGTGCTGACCTTGGGAAATGATCTCGGGAAATGATCTCCAGGCCCCAATTTCCTTCTCTCTAGTATGAGGGAATTGGACTAGGTGATCATCAGATATAAATGATAAATAGATATAATTCTTCCATTTCCATTCCATTTCCATCTTTAATAGGAAGTTTGTTAAGTCAATGAAATCCACGGTAAAGTCTGTAGAAGGCTTTTTAATAGGAGCGTTTACTAGATTCCTTGCCTCCTCAAATAACCTTTTAAAAAAAGATACTTTTACTAAAATTGCTAGTAAATAGAAAGTCAGCCAGAACTGAGTAAGACAAAATGGACAAATAAAAATCTCTATAGCGTACTTGGCTTCATTCAATCAACTTCACAAAGATGTACTACCAGGCTATTTAGTATGTAATACAAGAAACTGTACTGGTTATTATAAAATATTTTTTAAAAATCTATTTTTAAGTTCTAAATTTATTTCAAACAAATGTTAAATAAGAAAAATTCCCATGTACACACAAAATAAGAGTAATATATTTCCATTTCAAGAAAATACTACATATTGTTTTCAATTGTTTTCAAAGTTGTCCAGTTATTCTCTTTGATTCTTTGTACATTTTCTTTTATTCTCTGCTATATACTTTTTATAATTTTTCTCCTCCCTATTCCATCCCTTCAAAGAAGGTTCCAATTAGGGGAGAATATATGTGTGTGTATATATGTATATATGTGTGTATATGTGTATATATATATATATATATAACACATATATAACTACAATGATATCTATAAATATATATATATACACAGATACACACTCATACATATATATAAGACTGTACTATCCTTATTTCTACTTGTCATCTATTTCTTTGAAGATGGGTAGTAGCATCTTTCATAAGTCCAAGGCTTTTGATGTTTTTCTAAATCAACCAGATCATCATTTCCTAAACCACAGCAATATTCCCCAATAACATTCTATCTGAGAGATTGTCTATAAAATTTGCCCCCATTTTCTGCATTCTTTCTATTCTTGGCTATGTATATTTTATTTATCCAAGAAAATTTTAATTTAAAATAATCAAAATTATTCATTTTACACTTCAACAATGCTCTCTTTATAACATGGTTTGAGATTTGATACTACTGAATATGCTTCTTTTATATCTTTTTTCCCCCTGGATTCTTTTAATTTCCTGAACATTTGTTCCTCTAACTGAATTTTATCATTATTTTTTCTAACTCAGTAAAATATTTTTTAGTAATTTAGTTGAAATGGCATTACATAAATAGATTAATTGAGTAAAATTGTCACTTTAAAAATTGTATTGGCTAGAAGATAAGGGAGTGTTCCATGGGTAGGGGGAGGTTAAATAATCGCATAGCAGGTCAAGGAGTAGAAGGATTAGCAGGGATAAGAAATAAAAGCTATACATAAACATAATAACAAGAAAGAGGAGTGGAATTTATTAGAAAAAAAATAGAGGTAAGTAATCACTGATCTCAAAGTGAAAAGTTAAAGATTAAATCAAGAGAGAACTCTATGCCAGCCATATGAATATTGTTTTACAAGTATATCTACATATGCATAAAGACATATGTATAGATGTGGATACATGTATATGTATGTGTATACATATATATATGTATGTATGGGAGTGAGAATGTGTGAAAATGTGTGTATATATGTGCATGTGCATGTGTGTGCATTCATGCTTAACAGTGGCCTTCTTGGGGAAAGTGAAGGGTGGGAATGAAAAGGTAAAAAAAAGAATAAAGTAAAAAGTACACAGCAGAAAACAAAATCATAACCTACAATGAAATAAAGAAAAGATGGATAATCATGAATATAACATCTATTATATGTGCTTTCTGGAAACGAATATGTATTGAATCCTCCTTGATATTCTGCTGGGCACATGACAATTTTTTTTTCATTGTTCTTTTTCTGTTTTTCTTTTTATATTTTGTTTTTTTTTTTAAATTTTGTGTTTAGTTTTAAATAAGAAATAAGATGACGAAAGGGGGAAAAAATAAAGCACAGTTGTGAAAATAATGTCTTCTATTATTTTATAAGCTTTCTTGAAATGGAAATTTATTGTTACATATTTTGAATCCTCCCTGAAATTCTGCTGGGTACACTGTTTTTTTTTTTCTTTTTCTTTTTCCTCTTTGTTGTTTCTTATTCTATAATTAGTTTTATATTTATTTTAACTAAATAAAATAAAATTATATTGGCTTTTCTACCATGAACAATAAATATTACTTCAATTATTTAGATGTGACTTTATTTGCACAAAATACATTTTATATTTATATTTGTACAATTCCTATGTCTGATTTGGCAGGTACTGTCTAGCTATTTTAACTGGTCCAAAACAATACTGAATAATATAATTGAACCCTATATTTCTCTTTTGATTAAATTTCCATTAGCTTTCACTTTGTCTGAAATCATGATTAGTAGCCCTACTTTTTTAATATAAATATTATTCCTGACCCTTATTTTATGTTTGTGTGTACCTCTCATTTTTATAGCATTTCCTGAAAGAAACATATTGGAGAATTCTAATTCAGTTTCTGATTTGTGAGTAAATCTATCCTATTCACATTCTAAGCTAAAATAACATGTTGTATATTTTCCTCCTTTTTTTCCCTCTCTATACTTCCTCACTCCTCTGCTTTACTTTTACATGTTACTTTGCCCTCTTATTCCTTAACTCAACACTCAAGAATCTTTCTCTTATCCGCTCACCCACTCTTATCCTTAGTCTTATTTATTTCTGAATTTAGAAGATTTTTATGCCCATATATACATACATATTCCCCCAATCCCCATAAACATCTCTCCCTATCTCTACCCTCTCACATAGGTAATTTCCCTCATTAATCCATTCCCGATGAGAGTGAGGTTCCAGCACACTAATTTCTTTTGTATTTATTTTTCCTTTTTTGTGAGATATTTTATCATTCCCTACAGTTTTACATATTTTTAGAATCACTCCATCATACTCAGCTCAGTCAAAGCCTTTTGTTCAAATTATCTAAATAAAAATGACAATCCCAAAAGAACTGATAATATTTTCATAAAAAAGATGATTTTTTTGAGTCCCTTATAATTGGTCTTTAATGTTTAGTTTATATTTCTCCTAGATGTTATGTGTCAAATTTTCCCTAAAGTTATGCTTTGTTACAAATATCTAAAAGTCTTTCAGTTTGTTAAATATCCATTTCCCCCCCACTCAGGATTATGCAGTTATAACACCAGATATTTTGCTCTAACAAATATAGTATTCCAGACTCTATGGTCCTTCAACATAGTAACTGCTAGGTCTTGTACAATCCTTATTGTAGCTCCACAATATCTAAATTGCTTTTTTCCTGTTTCTTCCAATATTTTCTCCTTAAGCTGGGAGTTTTGAAAGTATTCTTCCTGGGATTTTCCAGATGATGGAAGTGGGTTGTTTTCTTAAGGAATAGTAAGAAAATAACGAGGCAAAGAATTGCTTATTTTTTTTTTACAAAATAAATAATTTTTTAAAAAGAAATAAATTTGGGTTGGCAAGATCTTGGCTAGAACAACAATTGATATTTTATAAATACACACACACACATATATATATAATATATATAAATTTCTGTTTTGCCTTCTTGTTCTAGAACTTCAGGGCAATTATCCTCGGTAATTTCTTGTAATATTGTACAATGTTTCCTTTTCTTTTTTTTTTTCCATTTTATTTATTTATTTTTTTCTGAAGCGATTGGGATTAAGTGACTTGACCAGCCAAAAAGTGGTAAGTGTCTGAGTCCACATTTGAACTCAGGTCCTTCTGACTTCAGGGCTAGTGCTCTATCCACTACACTTTTTTAAAATATAATTTTCAGGCAGTCCAACAATTCTTACATTATTTTTCTTCAATCGGTTCTCCAGATCAGTTGTTTTTCTAATAAGATGTTTAACATTCTTTTAACATTCTTTTTTAATCTACTTTTTTTGTGTCTTAAAATATCATTGGTTTCCTTTTGTCCAATACTAGTTTTCAAGGAATTATTTTCTTTCTTAAATTTTTGGGTTCTCTACTTCAAGTTGGTTGACTTTTTTTTTCTCTTTTTTTTTGCATTGCTCTTAAATTTTTTCTAATTTTTCTTCAATTTCTCTTATCTGATTTTTATATGCAAATAATTAGAGATGAGTAGAAATCTACTCATCATAGGGGTGCTAATGAGGATTGCAAAATTTGGGAGCTGTGCATAAAAATGTTGAGTTATTCTTCTTGTTGGAAGCAGGGCAAATACTTAGGATATGACTTTGTTTTGCATTGTACAATGTGAGTGCTTCCGTATAAACACATTATGCTGAAAAGTTTTGTTCTGTAACAACCAGCTGTTTTTAGCTATTTTTTCTTTTAGAGACAAATTGACAAAACCATTAGATAGAGCTGCTGCCCTGTGAAAGGGCTCTTCTTGCCTTCATGAAAATGAAGAGAGAGAAATTTTCAGTATAGAAGTTCCCCCTCCTTATTGTTTTATCCCATCCCTAAATTAAGCTATCCCCTCCTTTAAAGAATTGTAGTACAAATCCTGAAAAGTCTATCATGATGCCAGAAGTAGAAGACAATAAAATTCAAGGAATGGATCAAATTGATAGGCTGATCAAATGGTAAGACTTTAGTATATGAAATTAAAATATCCTGCTTTAACTGGATATAATAGCCTTGAGGTTTTAAAGTCTCCATGGCAGAACTTTAAGAAAATTCTAAATGTAAGTAGCACACAAAATTCTAGAAAATTTTACATATGTGTCAAAGTATTATGTCCTTTAGTATAGGGGTACTTAAACTGGGGGACTATGAACTTGGCTTTTAAAAATATTTTATTGAATTTCAATATAATTGGTTTCCTTTGCAAATCTATGTATTTTATTTTATTAATTTAAAAATATTCTGGAAAAAGTGGTCAATTTCACTACTCTGTCAAAGCAGTCTATGTCTCTGTCACACAAACACACATTTAAGAACCTCTCTGCTCTCAGGTCTAAATGGATTTTTGTCCTATTAATGAAGGTTGCATGAGAATAATTCATGGGTTTCAAGTTAAAGGGTTTTCAGGTTAAAAATTCTAACTAGGTGAATCAGGAAGACAACTCAGAATGAGTGAAATTCTTTAGATTCTCCTCTCCAGCTGGCTAATACCTGTTTTAAGGCCTGATTTGGAGAAGGGGGGAGGGGAGGTCATTAAGAGCTTTCTTAATATAGATCCTTGATAGAATTAATGAGTTAAGAAAAAAATGTATATGCTTTATGTGCCTTGAGGCAGAAATAATAATTTAAAAAAAATTATAGCTTATTAACACAATTCTACTGCTGATAGCATATTGCTTGCTCAAAATACTCCATGACCTCATATGTTAACCAACCAAATCACTGTAACTAACATGCTTACAGACTTAGATGAGATTTGCCAAACAAATATCTGAGAAAATTAGAGTTAACATTTAGACATCTGCTTTAAAATGAAGCATCCATTCCACTTGCCATTATAGGCCACAAAAGATTCACTCTAGTTAACATATTACTGACAGGATGATAAGAAAGCTGCTGTCAGATGGTGGTCAGTCGGGTGTTTTGAGACAAAATGCATAGCCCCAGCTGACTAGTTAGTGAAAGCCTGGTGAGGTACAATTATATAGGGATATGACAAGCCTTCATGCTTGACTGACTTGAGAACCAATGACATGGTTTTAAACAACAATCCTCCCTTCCTCTGGTCACAAAACAGCAATAAGTCAACAGAAGCACTGTTGTAAAATCATGATTTATTCCTTTGTTCTGAATACATGAGAATACAGCATGATGCCATACTAGACTACCACAGAAAGTTCACTTGGGGCTTAAACATCAATGGCTTGCCTTCAGCATGCATAAAGTCAGTATTGTATATCAGTTTTAACAGTCTATGCTTTTGTACATTCTTAATTTATACTTTAATTGAATTCTTTAAAAAGCAATTTTTGTTTCAGACCACTGAAAGCAATCATATGTAAATATAAAAGTATATCCTAAACTATGCTCATATAGCAATGTTAAATAAATGCTGTCAAAACACAGTAAAAATGCTTTTCACTTTTTAAAATATTTGATTTATTTTCCTTAAAGATTTTTAAGTAATTCTAAATTTTCCTTACTGCTGAAACAGAGTTGTAACATAGAAAAGCCTACCACAGAATGTGATCCTCCAACTAACTGAATCTTTAAGTATCTAATACTAAAGCTCCAAGCAAGCTGTAAGGTTAATGAAAATCACATTATTACATTCATTGGAATGCAATTCTTGCAAAGAATCAACATCTCAGTAAAATTATGTCCCTGAAGCTAGAACAGAATTAAGAATGCAGAGGAATTTTTACTCACACCAATACATAAAAATATAGCAGTAGATTCTTAAGGAAAACAGCGAATCTATTTCTTGAAATATATTAGTGAATTTTCTTGCATTAAAGCTGAAGACATTATTAGTTTATATTAGTTAATAGATGAAGTAAGAATGCATTAATTTTTTTACCAATTGAAGATGTTTGTCAATTCATGGTGGCCCTTCCCATCTTTTTAAAGCCGACACACTTAAATCTTAAATAAACCCTAAAAGAGTAATTTTATTCTGTACAAAATACCAATCAGTTCCTGGCCTTTAAAATGACCAAAGAATAAAAATTTATAGGAATCAAATGTTGTAATTAAAGAAATTTTAAAAGTCAAATTCAAATAATACAGTATCTGTCACACGCAAAAAGGACTAGGATACAGAAAAGAGGAAAGGAGTAATAACTCATATTCTATTGTTCTACGACATGACATCACAGCCAACTTTTAAAAAGCTGTCATTAATCTTTTGTAATTAAGTTGATTTCAATGGCAGAGGATAATTCCCTTAATAATACCAAGCATTTACTAAAAGCATTTCTTTGAAAAAATTACCTTTCTAAAAAAATCTATTGATCATGAAATGTGATGGCAATATTTTCTAAAATGCACTTTATATTTTTAAAGATCTATAGAAGAACAGAAAATGGGTAAAGTCATAGTTTCTGAGAAATGAAATGGGGAAATAGGGATAAAAGGACCACATATAGGGTGACCCTGACATTCAGTCAAGAAACATTTTTTAAATGCCTATTATGTGCCAAGTGTTATGTTTATCTCTGAAGACATAAAAAGAGGCAAAAACAAAACAAAGCAAAATGAAAAAAAACAGTCCCTGCTGTGAAGGAGCTCATACTTTAATGGGGGAAAAAACATGCAGACACGTACAAACAAGGTAGACAGAATAAATTGGAAATAGTCTCAGAGTGAAGGCACTAAAGTTAAATAAGACTAGGAAAGTCTTGCAGAAAATGGAAGTTCAACTAGATTTGAAGGAAGCAGAGAAGCCAGGAGGAAGAGGTTTGGAGGAAAAGAATTCCAGGCTTGGTAAAAAATCAAAGAAAATATTAAAAGTTAGTAGATGACATGTCTTGTGTGAAAAACAGCAAAAAACTAATACAAGAGAAGTCAGGAAAAGGAAAGGGTTTGGGGGATGAGAGGAAAAAAGTTACCTCTAATTCTATATGTTCAACAACTGGAGAAGGAAGAATGAAAGTCAGAACAGGTTAAGGAAGGATAAGTAAACTGATGACAGTCCACAGGAACTGATGGGGTCCCTTCATTCAATTATCCCCTTCTACTCTCCCATTATCTCTCCTCCCCTTTATGGTTAAAGCTCATGGAGAACACCATCTACAAAAGGTGCTCCTTTTTCCTCTTTTAACTTTACTTAACTCTTTAAAGCCTGGTTTCTGGTCTCAAGAGTCAAGTCAAACTGTTCTCTCATTATTGTCTAATAACAATCTTTTAACTATCAAATCAAGGGCCTTTTTTCAATTCTCATCCTTCACTTCTCTATAAGCTTTCTTTCACACCCTCACCATTTTCTCCTTAATAATCTCTTCCCTCTAGGTATTCTTAACATTATCCTGGTTTTCCTAACATCTCACAAATCCTTTACTGTCTCCTTTGCTGATTCTACATCTGGGTCAAATCTGGTAACTGTGGATGTTGCCCAGGGCTCTGTTCTACAAGAAGGGGACTCCCTTCTCTTCTTCATTTATATTATTTTTTTCAGTGATCTCATAATTATTAACTTACTGTAAAACCAGTAGAAAGGGGAAACAGAGGAAGATCTAAAACAGAGTCCTGGGAGATCACCATTCTGGATTATAATCCAGCAAAGGAAATTGAGGAACAATCCAATAAATAAATTAAGGGGTTAGACTATAGGGACTCTAAGGTAATTTCCAACTAAAAATTCTATGAAATGAGAAAGATATTTCTATCATATGAAATCAAAATATGAAAAATTATTAAGTGCTTACATAGTAATGATGAATAATTTATAAAATGACCACAGATTTAAAAGGGAAAATGTTCAATTAAATAATTAATCTTAATAAATATCTATCAAATAAATTATTTTAAAATATTTATCTATTTAGATGTAAAATAATAGTGTTAACCTTACCACCACCATTTTAATACATAAATTAAAAACTAATGTATATATTAATATTTAACATTTTTTTAAACAATGTAAAATTCTGATATTTAAACAGTCTGTGCTAAAAAAGAAAGGTCTCCACATGGAACATTTTAGGAAGCAGAGTAGCATAAAATCAATAATAAAAAAATGCTATTGAGTTGTAAGTTATTATCAGTTTGAAGAGCTCATCCAAATCAGAGCTATTACACTTCCAAAGCACTATTCTGGAACAAAAATGAATCTACCTATTACCAGGTTGGGATAGTAGCTATTATCATGGCCCCTTGATTTCTTTCAAGTAGCTCCAATGGAAAAAGCCACAAGTGAATAATAAAGATCTCATAATACCTCTTAAGAATTCTTTACAAGGTAGGAGGCACTGAAATGAACTCTGGAGAGTTAAAGAAGTCTCATCTTCTGATAAGAAAAAAATAATTAACCTGACTTAATGTATCTTAGTGAGCCCTATATAAATCAGACTTTTGTACTTCAAGAATCAGATTAAAACCATATATCAAAAAAATATGTAGATATTGTCTTATAAGTGCACATGGAACATATCTAAATCTTCAGAGGTCTGTAGGTCTTTTTTGTGAAAAGCTGAATATAGCCTACTTAAAAGGAGATGTGTGAAGTACTTACAGTGCTTAATTTGCTAGCAGTAATGATGATGCGCCTTTCATGTAGCATACTGGCATACAGTTGCAGCATATTGTTCACATCCACAGCAACAAAATATTCTGTAAGATTTCTCTGGATGAGTAAAAAAAATACTCTGTTACATGTTAATGAAATATAAAGTAATTTTGCATAAAAATAGTTTTTTTAAAAAGTACTCTTAAGAACAGATATTCATCACTGATTTTGTCAAGTCAGAAAGACCATACTACTATTATAAACACTCACACATTTACTTTATTGTATACTGGGAAGCTTTCCCAAACTGATGTTTTGGGGGAGTCTTTTGCATATTAATGCTATCTATTTTTTTAATGAGGGACTTCACTAACTAAAATGCTTGGATTCAGTCCATGAAATATGTCTTTCCTAAATTCTACAGTATGTAAAGCAATGTTTCAGGAAAGTTCCAATTATTTCCCTAAGTACATAAAAACTCCTCACCCAATATTATAAATTTTAATATGAACATTTCACAACATGAAAAAATCTTTCTGATGGCCACCTTCATTAATGGGAAATTTCTTCCTTAAAAGTATTAAAAATCTTAAAATATGAAAAATTTTCTTTTTTACATTTAAAAAATCCTAAGTATAAGGAAAATGCAGAAAGTGAAGAACCCAGCTATAATAGAGGAACAACCTGACAGGAGCAGCAGTGAATTCTGTTCAATACAATGTTTGGTTAAATCAGGAAATAAGGTAGTTAAATATATAGTAGTCAATTTCTCCCATCCCCCCAAAAATCCACAGAATTATATATTTCTTTCACCAGCACAATCTAGCAATGTTACCAATCATAAGAGAGACCAAACTTCTTTATGTATGAAATAATTTAGACTTGAAAGATCAGTGGTAAGCTAATGAAGATGATTGCTGACAAAATGAAAAAAAAATTTCTTTCCTAGAATTATGCAGTACTTTATACTTAGAAGCACACAGATTTAATCTGTTCTTACTCCTTTATTTTATTTTATATGGAATTTTTTAAAAAATTGAGATTAAGTGACTTGCCCAGGGTCACACAACTAAGTATCAAGTGACTGGGGGTAAATTTGAACTCAAGTTCCCCTGACTCCAGAGCTGGTGCTCTATCCATTATACCACCTAGCTGCCCCATCCCTTCATTTTAAAGATATAATTTATATATACATATATATATGTACATATATATTTTTTAAAAAGCATTTTTATAGAGGTTCAAAAAGTAACAGTCATATAACTACTTTCAGATGAGTGATAAAATCCAGGTCTCTTGATTCCTCATTTAACACAGCACATTGTCTTTTGAGTTTTCTCATTTAAATCCATTACATCTTCCTAGACAACTGATTCATTTGTAAAGCTCTTCTTATGATTTTTTATTAAATAAGACAGATTTCAAGCTTTAAAGTATTATATAAATGCCAGGTATAATGATAATTATCAAAGGCTGATTATTTACCTTGTATTTTTAAATATTTTTGTTAGGTATGTGATCTAAATGTTAAATTGATATCTACTAAATATAAAAAGAATTTCAAGAAAGTTTTCCTGGTTTTGAGTAGAAACTCCTATGGAAAAACTATGAAAAGACGTGATCAAGCTTTGCACAGGAAGGGACAATATCAATGTCTCCATTGGTGAAGAGTAACCAGTTATTTAGATAAAATTTTATATAAATATAAAAATACTAAGTGGGAAATCATTTTGCAAATCAGAATCATATCTATTTCCTCATTCTTTTTTCACTGATACTTTTTTTATTCACATACAACTAAAACAGATAATGGTGTTTTAAATAAGGAATAATTTATTACAAAGTGAAGGTGCATATTCTCGTACACTTTGATATAGTTTTTGTTTGTTTTAAAGTTCCAGAACTGGGGGAGTGGGAAGTGGGGGAGAGGATGATAATCTAAATAGCTCAATTAGGAAATTAGCCTTTTCAGCTGCACATTTATTTGTGAGCAAATGAGAAGGATAATAACTAGCATCTGCCATTTTTAACAGGAATAAGCATACTGAAATGAAGGAGCCAGGGTGTGTGTTGTCAGTCAATCTCAAGAGAAAATGTAACATGCAGTAACCCATGATACATAGTACACAAGGGTTCAGAAACTATTAAGGGATTTAAAGGCTTTGATGGGCTGTTTCAGACCCACAATAAGAATACTGGGATCTCTAGGTAACTTGTTATGCAGTTTTTGCAAATGGGTAACTTGGATTTGGCAGATACTAAAACTAACACATTATGATTATGCTGTTTTTGTATTGTATTAATAAACTGGCAATTATAGAATATTAATTATAATTTTCTGTCAGTACAATAAAAACAATTGAACAATGAGGAAATAAATTTGTAATTATATAAAAAAATTTAAAGAAAGGAAAATACAAATATGTCAGATTTATTATTGTCCCATTTCCTTCAGTTATATTTCCATTTAAGTATTTTTGTTGTGACTGCTTTTCACTTTCAAATGAAAAATTATGCAAAAACCGAAAAATGTTTTCTTTGCTCTTGCAGTTATCCAAAAATAAACCTCTACATACAATAAGCCCTTTATTAAATTTACTTTATAGCCTGAAAACAACATCAGAAAAGAAAAATTTTCATCTGAAGAGACATGACCAAGGAAAAGAAATGAACCACCAGTAGCAATGTAAAATTTTATTCCATATACAGAAAACTATAAATATTTAAAGTCCTAATTTTTTAAAAAGTAATATTATAATTTTAAATGTCCACATTTTAAAATTAATTTCATTTAAGTCATTATATTTTGCGTTGCCTTACAAAATTCAAGACCTACAAAAAAGCTTATTTAAAATTTTTAAAAAGGATATGTTACAGAACATAAATGATTTGAACACAGTCCAATATAGTTATCCTAAAATGTGGTGGTAATGTCAGAACCTGCAAATGTATTTTCTATCTTATTTTTTTAATTTTATGCATTCATTCCTATAGATTAAAAATAAAAGCTATATACAAAGTTGAAGGAATCTAAACTGATGAAAGAAGAATTAGGAAATGAAGAAAGAACAAGCATTACGGCTCACCTGTCCTAAATAAGTGGAAAGTAAATCCTTTTTATATACCCTTACCCAGATTGAGATATACCTAGTTAGTGGGAAGAGGAAAAGAGAATTGAAAAGAAGGGATGAAAGCCCCAGGGATAAAAACCAGCTTCTTAGTTTCTGAAGAAAGCATTTCTTCCTTGAGCATTATATCGCTTGAAATATCTTACAATGTTTTTTTCCAGTCCCTATATATCAAATTCAATTTCTAAGCACAGGCAGAATTAAGGTTAGGCAAATAAGAATGCTGAGTACCATGCAATCTATAATGGGACACACATGATGAAGGAACTTATTATTTATTTTAATAAAGACACATATTTTAATGTCAGGGAATTCTACTCTGCAACTTATATATAAGTATTTACTTTGTGATAAATCAAGTTGCATGTTACAGTGAAAGCTCAAAGCTTTCAGTAAACATATGGGAGAGCACAATTTTCAAATACTGGGACACCAAAATGTTTTCTACTAAAGTCTTTTCACAAAGTTTCCAAGGAGAAAATTAATTTGAAAATACTAAAATACTTACACTTTCAGGTATTGTTGGTAGTCCAGTTAAATCCGGGGCAATGAAGTAAGACTGCTAATCATTTTTTTTTTTAAAAGTAAGAAGAAAACACAGTGAATGCATTTAATAAATCTAGTACAATATTATATGGGGGAAGAGAAGTGAAATCAAATAAACTAGCCACCAAATTAACAAAATGCTATTAAATACTACACAGATTTCATTGAAATTAAGTCATTCTTAAATAGCATAGCAAAGTTGAGAGTGAGAAATAACAGTAAGTCTCCAGTATAAAAGATTAGGTGTTGGTGATAAATCAGTTCACACTTTAAAAGCAATTAACATAAACCAAAATAAATTGAAAAAAGGAAATAATTCTGACAGAAGAAAAGTTTATTAAGGGAAAAAGTACAAGATTCTCACATTGTTGACAATACACATTAACTTTCAAAAAGCTCAAAAAATAAGAATTGTAATGCATTAGAACATAAAGTCTTTTAAAACTTTTGTCCCAAGGCAATTCATAAGCAATGATGGATGAGTCTGTATCTATATGTTTATCTGTTTGTGTGTCTATATATGTAGACACAAACACACTTAAATATGGGCACATATAGAGAGATATGATACAGACCATTATTTAAGTAGCAATAAAACAGTTTTAGCCAATTAAACAATTTAATTTCAATTATCAGGGAGTTTTCATTGTTCACTTTTTTTTTCTACAAGCCTTTAATTCTAGCAGTTAGGAGAAAAGGAAATATAGCTTATCACTGTAATATTTTCTTTTTTATATAGAACACAGTACAAAAAATATCTCAAATTTTAAAAATTTACCACATCATATTTTATTTCTGAAACAGCATTAAATGTAAAACTATTCATTTCCTGTTTTTTTTAAATCCTTAGTACTTTTAATTAAAGTTCTCAGATAGGCTAAGGTGACAGGAAAAGATAATGATAAATGTTAGAGGGGACTGGGAAAACTGGAACACTGATGCTTTGTTGGAGGAGTTGTGAAATGATCCAACCATTCTGGAGAGCAATTTGGAACTATGCCCCCTAAGGGCTATCAAACTGCATATCCTTTGATCCAACAGTGTCTCTACTGGGCTTGTATCCCAAAGAGATAATAAAGCAGGGAAAGGGACCCACATGTGCAAAAATGTTTGTGGCTGCCCTTTTTGTAGTGGCAAGAGACTGGAAACTGAGTGGATGCCCATCAATTGGAGAATGGCTGAATAAATTGTGGTATATGAAATGTCATGGAATATTATTGTTCTATAAGAAACAATCAGCAAGATTTCAGAGAGGCCTGGAGAAACTTACATGAACTGATACTAAATGAAGTAAGTAGAACCAGGAGAATATTGTACACAAGAGCAAGAAGATTATGTGATGATAAACTTGATACACTTGGCTCTTTTCAATGAGGTGATTCAAGGCAATTCCAAGAGACTTGTGAAAGTGAGCCATCCACATTCAGAGAAAGAACAATGAAGACTGAATGTGGATCAAAGCACAGTATTTTGTTGTTATTTGTTTGCCTATTTTTGATCTCTCGTGTTTTTAAGCCTTTTGATATGATTTTTCTTGTGCAGCAAGACGAATGTGAAATATGTTTAGAAAAAGTGCTCATATTTAACCTATATTGGATTGCTTCTTATGTAGGGGAAGGAGAAGGAGGAAGGGAGAAAAATTTGAAACACAAAGTTTTGAAAGGATGAATGTTGAAAACTATCTTTGCATGTATTTTGAAAAATATAAAGCTTTTATTTTTTAAAAAGTATATTATTTACAGAAAAGTCATTATAAATATTGACACATAAGCAGTATCACAAATATCAAAAATTCAAACTTGAAAACACATTATACCATAGTTAGCAGAAAAGTTTTAGTTTCTGTTCATGTTCTGTTCATCTATAAAAGTAAATCCTTTAATTTAAAGCTAATTATTTACTACTTGCCAAAAAGAAATACTTGATTGTGAGTATAATAAGCTATTATTTCCTGATAAGAGGGAGTAATCCAAAGTAGTCATCAAAAAAAAATCTCTCAGGGCAGCTAGGTGGCGCAGTGTTAGAGCACCAGCCCTGAAGTCAGGAGGACCTGAGTTCAAATCTGGTCTCAGACACTTCCTAGCTGTGTGACCTGGGCAAGTCACTTAACCCCAATTGCCTCAGCAAAAAGCAAAAAAAAAAAATAATAATCTCTCAGAGTTACAGGAAATCTCAAGATAGAACTATAACACAAGTCATTAGTATAGAAATTAAGTTTGCTCCTTTCAGAATTTTGAAGTGAATATAAATATGGCCTTCAAATTTGTTTGATTTTACTTTAAATAAAGAATCATATTTCTTTAAAAGTCCTTTTTAAAGATATTATATAAGCAGAAAATATTTTAATTCTTATTTTTAAAGGAAGTAGCAAAAATTGCCAAGTCTCAAAGGACATGTAAATATACTGTCATTTTCTTTAAATCAAGAGATTTTTAAATCAATAAATATTTACTGAGTACCTTTTACACATAAGGTTTTGTAAAACATGTAATTTTATTTTCAACTTAAATTGAAATTTTCTTTTACTTCACCATTACTGGGAAAGGCTGATCTTTCAAAATTTGTTTACAGGCAATAAATCTCTCTTGGTTCTTATGTAATGCATGAGAAAAATTATTTCATTTTGGCATACTAAATTAAAATCACAATTATAACTGTGAAACAAGTCCACTGCAATACATCCATCACAGAACTTTATTTGGAAAGGACAATAATGGCAATATAATTATACTTATTTACCAAAAAGTACACCAGTGGCGAGTAATAATTTTAAAACTATATATACACATTTGCCTCAGTGGTAGAGAAAAGCATTTTCATAATAAGAAAAAATAGTTTAGAATAGGCCTTTGCTATTCTATGAGTGTTAAGAACATTCTATGAAGGGGAATTAGTCAAAATAAATTTAGAAGCTAACTTCTCAGCATTAATTGAATAAATTTCATCTACTAAGCATTCAAGAATCACTTATTTAATGTCTACTCTGTGGAAGATATTGTGCTAGAGGGACAGGGAATACAAAGATTTAATAATAATAATAAAGAAAACAAATAATTCCTCTAGCAATGGGTTGGAGATAAGGGAAGGGGTTGAGAGGGAAGAACGAGATGCTGTGGTGTGTTATGATAGGCCTAATGTAGGACATAGCATTTGAGATTGTAACAACCTGGGCAAAGAGAAAGACAGGAGATATAATGGCATATTTAAAGAACAATAAATAAGTCTGTTTGGATATAATGCAATGCATGGAGTGAAATGTCCAACATCCCTTCAAAAGGTAGGATGAAGCCAGATTAATGATATAAATTTTAAATGTAGTTTGTTTTTTATCCTATCCTCAAGAACCAATCAAAATTCTTTACAAGGGACTGACATAGAACTCTGTTTATGAACAATTTGGCAGCAACATCTAAAGCGAGCTGGAAAGGTAGGAAGCTGAAGATATTTCCTTATTCTGATGTAGTTCATGTAAATTGAAGTATCCCCTCCAAACCCTGTCCAATTAATGAGTGTATCTCCCCACTCAGGATTTTAAAAGTAGCCCTCTGGGGTCAAGATAAATTCTATAATCCAAAAGACTTGATCCAACACTGGTGTGCTTATCTCCTCAAATCATGTTAAGAATTAATATAGTTATCTATCCTTCAGCCTTTAGAGAGATTTTTCCAAGGTGATACATTAAGCATACTTGGCTAAATCCTGCAAAAATTCTGTGTGACAAACTTTCCCTCAAATACAAAATCAAGAGGAAAGAGACATCAAAATTACAGATCACACTCATAGTCCCTGATTACATGAAGCCTTTTTCTCCCACTAGTAGAGTTCCACAAAAATTCCTTTTAGGCATAATGGGGTCTTTTTGATGGATTCCTTGTAGATGTCCTCCTTGCAGAAGACCAGATGACCTGGAAATGCCATCTAAACCCCTGCTGGGAAGACTGCAAGCCTACCATCATCCAGACTCTCTGAAGCTGAAATGTCTTCTTCTGGTCAAACAGAGGTTGGGAGACATGGAGAGACCTGGTCAAGGACCTTCCTTCTGCTCTTTGTAGTTTCCTTCTCAGGAGTGTAGTAGAAAGTCAAATGTTCAATTTTATGTAAAAATTACTACCTTTTTGTAATTTTTTGTGATACTTTATCTTATAGATGATCCCCTGGGACTTGGTCAAGTTTTCCTGAACTATTATATGACAACTTATTTCTAACTTTTCCTTTTGAGTGATTTACTGAGTTGAATTTTCTCATCTAGTTAAGCTATCATGGGATACAGTGGTTCCAATATAACCCTTACATTCATACATACATATATAACCCATACATATAAACATAAATACAAGTTTAAATATTTTCCACCCAGTGCAAATGTCCTAGAATTTGTTTGACAAAAGTAAAATCTGAGATAGTTCTCTAGTGATTTTGGGAGGGTCTGATTTTTAATTTTGTTTTGCTTTGTTTTGTATTCCTTCTTCACTGCCTTATACTAAAGTTTGAAGAAAAATTATATTTGACACAATTCACAATCAAACCTTATAGCAAATATCGTTCTATACTTTCAAATAAGTGTGACACAATTAACATTTTAGCCAATATGTTAGTGGTTTACTCCATCTTATTTGTAAAAAGAACTTTTCCAATATAAAAAAGTTAGACAATCTAAATTCTCCTACAGAATTTCCTGATCATCTGGGCCTCTCCCCAGGGAGATGAAGTCACCTCATAATTGTTGGGTGAGAAATCAAACAGTCCTAGAGAAAAAGTTTTTCCATGTTTTATATGTCATATAGGATCATCCCAACTGGAATCTACACAAAAGTTTTTAGGTATCCCATTCTATAGAGGGCATATCAAAACTTTTCTAGGGGACCTCAATCACTAGAAAATCCAGGAAGATTTCCTCTGTGACCTTAGACTAAAGGGCATCTGAAATTTCTTTCAAAGTATTCCTTCCATTCAAGGCAATCCTCCAGGAATTCCAAACTCACTCAATAATAGAACAAATACTCACAGTCAGAGACTAAAGAAAAAAAAAATCAAATGTGCCCAAACAATTTCGAAGCTCCCAAGAAAAAGTGTTAAGCCCTTTAGAACTGATGATTCAGGAGTTTCTAGGTAACCCAAGCATTTTATCCTATGGACCTACAGTATAAAAGGATCTCAACTAAGCCACCTGGATGCATGTCACAAGGTAAGCATTAAAATTGCATTAAACTAAAAAAAAATGGAGGGGGGAAAAAGGAAACTTTATAAACTACCCTAAAATGCTTTGAGTAAACTGCTGGGCACCAGTATGTATCTTAGGAATATAAACTTCATACTTCTCACCTCAATATCAATTATCTTTGCAGGTTTCAATAATAAGTTATCACAAACCATTCAATGAATACACAAAACGTAGTTAAAGTCTGTAAAATGAACTGTCCCTACTTTCTATGGAAACACCTAAAAAACTGACTGATCACAACTGCAATTTAAAAGAAGGGGGAGGGAGGGAGGAAATGCAACTTTTTTTCCAGTAGATTTATAGTAAATAAGATTTAAAACCCTGGGTTGAAAGTCTCTTCGACAGCTTCCTAAAAATTCAAATGGCTTCATATGATCCCTACATTTAAGATCCTACATGTAAGCCCACATAAACTTTGATCTGCAATCTCTTTAGAGAGTCATACATACATTGAGTTTGCTGTAAGGGACTCAGCTTTCCTTCTGTAATAAGATGTTTGGTTGTCTTTTCCTTTGAATTTAGTAAATAATTAAGACCAATCTATGAGTATGGGTCTAAAGCATTTGACAGGATTCAGTACCCCAGCCTCCCAAGAGGAAGAACTAGTTTTTAAGCCCTAAACCAGGTTGGTTTGATTTTTCACCCAAACATGAAGGAAAGGCTTCTAGTTGATCTGAGGTCCCAAGTCTCTTCAGGGAGAGCTCCATGTAGTATGCAGTATTTTGTGTAATAAAGTTTCTTCCAAGAAAAAAAGCCAATTTTCTTTGCTTTTTATTTTCTTTGTTGAGTTGGGAAAGAGTATTTTTTACACCAAGACAGCAGCAAGGCAGAGAGTTGTTGAATACTAAGCATTAAATTTTGTGAAATATTCTCTACTGAATCTATATAAAATTATATTTGGGGAAATTTTAATTTTCACCTATACATATATGTGAGAATGTGACAGACCATGCCACATTGATTGAAACTCTGTGTGATGCTGGAAAATCAAATGAAAGGACAATGCTTATACATCCAGAGACTCCAGAGTACATTCTGGATTGGAGATGTGGAAAATCCATTTGAAGTGCAACCCAGATGATTTTCTTAGGATAGCAAATTTTTTTAAAAAATAAATAAGGCATTGTAATTGAAAATGGTTAAGGAGCACAGTCCTTATAAGCATTTATTAGCATAATCTGTTAAAGCGATTCCCTAAGGGCTGGGGAACCTCTTTAAGAAAGAATCATGATTAACATGCAATAATAAAAGGGTTTTGGAAAGATCAGAAACATGCACATTCTGCAAATGATACTAGTTTGATAACAATCACAAGAGAAAGAACAACTTTAACTGGTTTCAGAGCCAAAATTAGGGGGTTATTCAAAAGGCAAAATGCAACTAGAATTTTGTCCTTTTCTGTTAACTTTCTCCTGCCTGACATTGTTCTAAAGAGAAGAAACATTAGGGAGTAGAATTGGATTCTCTTCATCTAAGCCCAACATGTAGCCTTTGAATACAGATCTCCATTTTTTGCCTTGGTGGTTGTTCTTTTATTTTAGGTAAAGGATATCAATACTGTAAATTACAAAAAATCAGAAAGTCATTTTCAAGTCCATTTCAAGTTGTTTTTATTAGTTCCACTTTTGAGGCCCAGGGGAACAACCTTTGGATTCAACCAACAGTACTTGGGACAAAGACGCATTTGAACATGAACTTGTTAAACAAGGCTATGTCGAAAGTCTGAAGTCATTTTCTGGAGTGAAACACATAGTACAGGAGAAAGTGTTCCCTAAAAGACTATGGGGATTTTGTCCTCCTTTCTTGTCATATCTTTGACACTAATATCTCTTTGTTAAATTAGTTAAATAGAACTGAATAGCCAGTCACTAATCACCAGTAGTTAATAGGGATAGGAAGGACACAAGAATTTTGGTTCAAGCTTAGAATGTTAGAAAAGAGACACCCCAACCATTTCAAGTATACAGAAAAAAGGATGTAGACCTAACTCTGGCAATGAGATCATAATATTCATTACATTGCAGTATCCACCCTTCCCATCCAAAGCTCACATCACAGCATCCCAAATATTCCCCATACCTGAAAATTTTATTTCAGTCTTACCACTACGCTCAGAAATTTTTCTGTAATTTACTACTCATCTTCCCTTTAAGTACTCTTACAACTATAGTTAATGCTACACAATTTAACATTAAGTGGCATCTAGATGATCTTGAATTGCTCAATGATTTTGTAGGTAATAAAATATACTGTAAAATTTTTTAAGCTTATATCCCAAAGAGATCTTAAAGGAAGGAAAGGGCCCCACATGTGCAAGAATGTCTGTGGCAGCCCTTTTTTTAGTGGCAAGAAACTGGAAACTGAAAGGATGCCCATCAATTGGAGAATGGCTGGATATATTATGGTAAATGAATGTTATGGAATATTATTGTTCCATAAGAAACGACCAGCAGGATGATTTCAGAGAGGCCTGGAGAGACTTGCATGAACTGATGCTGAGTGAAATGAGCAGAACCAGGAGATCATTATACACGGCAACAATACTATATGATGATCAATTCTGATGGACATGGCTCTCTTCAACAATGAAATGTTTCAAACCAGTTCCAATTGGTCAGTGAAGAAGGCCATATACACCCAGAGAAAAGGATATGAAATGTGGACCACACACAACATAACATTTTCATGCCTTCTATTGATGTTTGCTTGCATTGTGTTTCCTTTCTTGTAGACACGATTTTTCTTGCACAGCAAGATAAGTGTGGAAATATGCATACATATATTCAATTTGCCATTAAAATAATTAACATGTAGTGGACTTCCTGCCATCTAGGGGAGGAGTGGGGACTAGGGGGGGGAAAATTTGTAACAGAAAGCTTTGTAAGGGTCATTGTTGAAGAATTACCCATACATATGTTTTGCAATTTAAAAAAAAATTTAAGCTTAAGGAAAATCTACTTTTGTAAAAATTATAATATCTAGCAGATTTTATGAGCAGACAGTGCTCAAAAATACTTATATTAGGTACTATGTTTTCCAGTAAATCTATTATAGCTGTAAGTGATAAAATGGAAATCTGTTTCATTCCCACATTTAGGAAACTTTAACAATTTAGCAAAAGTATTGATGTCTACTTTAATTAAAATAATTATTCAATAGCTATTATACATAAGGAAATGGACTCTACAACTGAACCATTAAAAACAAGGAAAAGGTTTCTTCCCTTAAAGGCTAGTATTTATTTCTACAGATAGAAAAATTTAAGATAATAGTAAGAGAGCACAATAATAATCCCTCCTGAATGGATTAGAAGAGACTTTATGGAGCTGAATCTTAAAGATAATAATTCTGGAAAGGCAGAAAGTGGGAGTATAATCCAGGTATAGAGATAATTCTCTCATCACTCTCCATGAGTTCAATTATCATTTTGGTTTCATATACATAACTTTTAGTCTCTCTTCTAATAAACAATAATTGCCTTCTGGACCTTTATAAATGGATGTTTTAAAGGTGCCATAAACTCTTAAAGACATCATTTATCTTTTACTCTCCCCCCCAAAAAAAAGAACCCTTTTTTTAACTTCCCCATTTCTGTCAAGGATACCACATCTGTCTAGTCACCCAGAATTGCACCCTGTGAGTCATTTTTAACTATCACACTCTCTTACCTCTAAATCCAAACAGATGTCAAGTTTTATTGACTTCATCCCTATATCTGAACTGATGCCTATCCCCTTCTCTCAATTCACATGAACAACATCAAAGTTCAAGCTTTCATTGTCTCTTACATGGGTTACTACAATAGTTTCCTAATTGGTCTCTCTACCTCGTCTCTCCGTTTTCTGAACTATCTTCCATATAGCTGCCAAATTGATAATACTAAATTATAAGTCTAATCCAGTTACTTTATTGATCAAGGGACTCTCATGGTTTCCTATAAAAATTAGATTAAAATATAAACTTTACTATTTGGCATATAAAAGCCCTTCAAAGCAAGGCCCTAGTCTTCCTTCTGGGTTTCCTGAAAAATGCTCCCTATTACAAATTCTATAATTTGAATAGTTTGAATGATTTACTTGCTGTTCCCCACACACTTCTATATGTCATTCCATTAACTGCTGCGATTCCTAAGACATATTTCCTCCTCATCTTCCCCTTAAAAAATCCCTAGCTTGCTTCAAGGCTCAGAAGAAATACATGTCTTAAAGGAGGCTTATCCTGATCCTTCTAGTCTTCCATAAATTACTTTGCATAAGATTTGTATTTACTTGTTTTGGAACTCCTAGCTGCTCCCTCCATCCCCACCCTCAATTTGATTTAAACTCTTTTGAGGGGAAGATCTGTTTGGTTTTTGTCACCGGTGGCATGGTGCCAAGTACAGTGCTTGCCACTATTAGGTACTTTATAAGTATTTATTTACTTAATGAATAAAGTGAGTGCCATGTGGGATGCCAGTGAGAGATAGGATATCAAATTCAAGGAATGTCTCATCTTCCAGCTTGGCTAGAACACATTGTATGTATATTTATGAAACTAATGAAAAATAATTCTGCAAAGTGGGGTTGAAGCAAGATTGTGAAAGACTTTAAATGGGGTACTGCAGGAATACGTTTCATCTTTGGCAGAGAAAACAGAATCATAGAAATTTCTTGAGGAGTAATATGATCAGAACTATGAATTACAAAAGTCACGTTGGCAACTAGGTGGAAACAGTGTAGAAAAGATAGACTAGAAGTAAAGGGAAGTAAAATTAAGTGAATATTTAAGTAGTCCAGATAAATAATGATGAGGGCCTGAACTATGCAGATATAGTGGAAAGGGAGTTAATATGACTTGACAACTGATTAAGGAAAGGATAGAGGGAGAAGGAAAGGGAAGACTCAAGAATGATTTCAAAGTTACAAACCTAGTGATCAGGAAAATAGTTCCCTCAAAACAAACTGAGTAGTTTAAAGGAAGAGCAAATTAAAGGGAAAAGATGATGTGCAGCCCATAAATCTAAGTCACCAAATTAAATTCTTTAAGTCAACAATTTAGTTAGGGAAAAAAATTAAATATATTTTAAAATATAACTAATGATACAAAATAGTAATAGATTGATAAGTAATGGGTGTCATAAATATGGTTTATCTTGATTTCATTAACTAATCTCATAAAGTATCTGAAAGGATTTTTATGGAAAGGAGAGAAACCTTAATGATAATGTAATTAGTTATATATTTTATTCTGAAGCCATTTGGTGGCACAGAGTATTGATCCTAGATAAGGCCTATATGAGCTCAAATTTAGCCTCAAATACTTACTAATTCTATGATTCCAGGCAAATTATTCAACCTGTTATCTTAACCATATCTTCCAGATTTGTTGATCAAATGAGATATTTATAAAAATCCTTAATGTAGAGCCTAGCACATAGCATGGACTTAAAAAATGCTTGTTCCTTTTTCTTCCTTATCTCTAGTTCACTAATTGACTATAACTATGTCCAATATAGAGGGAGGTCATAATTAGAATGTCATGGGGTTCAATTAGACAATGAAGGAAGACATCAAAGGCAATCTGACTGAATTTATGAATAATAAATTCTTCTTTGGGCTCCAACTCCTGACTCTAAGGACTTTCTCTACCATGAAATAGCAGGCTCTTCACCCTGGAAATTCAGTCTTTTACCACCCCAACAGCTTTTCCCCTTCCTTATATGAGTTGTCTTCTTCCATTAAAATATAAGTTCCTTGAGTGTAGGGACTACCTCCTTTAGCTTTTATTTGTACTTCCAACACTTAGTACAGTTCCTAGCATATATCAAGTGCTGAAAACTTGTTGATCTGACTCAAAGCTGAAAAATATAGTTAATAAAATGGATAGTTGAATTCAGATTTTTAAAAAAATGGTAAATAAGCTAGGATAATAGGGCAAATTTAGCAAACTTAAAATTTAACACAAATAAATGTAAAGTTCAACATTTGTCATAATGTTGCACTCTATAAGGATAAGGAAAGAACAGAATGAATGATATATTGGTGATTTTGTTTTTCCCAATGCAATTAGTGTTAAGCCACTTCTCCATCTCGTAAGTATTAAGTGTCTGATTATGGATTTGAACTCAGGTCTTCCTGACTTCAGGGCCAGTACTCTATCCACTGCACCATCAGGTTATGCTGTGGATGATATCTTAATTGACAAAAATTCATATGAAAAGAAATAACTGCTGAGTTTTAGTTGACAAATAGAAGAAGCTAAAGATGTGATATAAGTACAAAAAGAGCTAATGTAATCCTAGGCTAGGATGGCTAATGTACACATTAAAAGAGAGAGTCCTCAGTACTCTGCAATGGTCAGATAAATCAGAGCTATAATTCTATGTTCTGGTCTGGACAACATATTTTAAGACATCCTATGAAAAACTTGAATATGGCCAAAGGAAGCTAACTATGATGGGTTGATAAGGTAACTGTCATAAGGTAACTGGCTGAAAAAACTAATAATGTTTGACATGAAGAACATTAAGGAAAGAAGAACAGGGAGAAATATATGTGAGCTGCCTTCAAATACTTAAAGACAACATGTAGAAGTGGTGTAAGATTAAAAATTCCACTTAGCTCCAAAGACAGCGATAGAATTTCCAGGAAGGCATATTTGGGAATCAATGTCATATGTGGCTAAAAAGGTAATAGAGATCTGGAAAGATCTACTAGCTGTACTAGTACTAGCTGACAGAGATCCAATGATGAATTTCTATTATATTGTAAGAGTAGTTTTGCTTAATCATCCTCTTAACCCATCCCTTCCCCTCTCAATTTCTTTTTATTCTTTATTTATAAAGTTCCCTAGAAGGGGGGTAAAGAAAGAAGAAATAAGTTGAGAAATATAGATAATAAAAAACAAAAGAGAACAATAAAAAATTAAGTAATTAACCTTGTTGACACTATTTTATCCTTAGTACTAGTTCTCCTTATTTTTATAAGCATCTTCTCTCAAGCACTACACGTATAAACAATATGAACTCATGAAACAGCTTCACCTCAAAGCTACTAAACATCATTAAAAGAAAAGACTTTCCTTCAGGAAGTCAAAAGTCAAAATCAAAGGAATGCCAAAGAAGCAGTGAACAATTAAATGACTAAGAGCTGAAAGTAAGCAAAGAGGAAAATATATAAAACTGTTTTCAGAATTACAAAAAAAAATCTACTTTTTTATCTATTATCTTTATTTATATAGTTTATATATGTCAATGATAATGTAACAAAAATAACAAAAAAGAAGATATGCTGAGCCATCAGTTGAGAAATTTGGAAGTACACTATCTACAAATATTATGAGGATAGGCGGCATAAAGGAAATATATGTCACTGAATATAAAATCTTATATTTCCCACAAGTGGTATATGGCATATATTCTGTGATAAAAACTTGTTTCTGAGCTGTGTGGGCAAATAAAGAGAGATTTTACTAAATTACTGTTTTGAAAGACATCAATCCAAATCAACAGGACTCTAGTTTCAGTTATCTTCTTAAAATTAGATTCCAATTAGTGTAAAAAATTCACATTACTTATTTCATACTATTTTAAATTATAGTTCTACATAAAATATGGTCATTCATTCCAGCCCAATGGAAATATTAAACAAAACTTTTTAAGGTATCAAGAAGGAATTAGTGAAACAAGGCTGCCCACTGTCACCATTACTATTTAATATTGTATTAGAAATGTTAGCTTTGGCAATAAGAGAAGAAAAAGAGATAAAAGGAATTAGAGTAGGTAATGAAGAAACCAAATTATCGCTCTTTGCAGATGACATGAGGTATACTTAGAGAACCCTAGAGACTCAACTAAAAAACTACTAGAAACAATTCACAACTTTAGCAAAGTTGCAGGATTCAAAATTAATCCACATGAATCATCAGCATTTTTATATATTACCAACAAAGTTCAGCAGCAAGATATACAAAAAGAAATTCCATTCAGAATAATGTATGATGGCATAAAATATTTGGGAATCTATCTGCCAAGAAAATGTCAGAAACTATATGAACTAAACTACAAAACACTTTCCATACAAATAAAATCAGACCTAATCAGTTGGAAAAACATTAAGTGCTCATGGGTAGGCCGAGCGAATATAATAAAAATGACAATACTACCCAAACTAATTTACTTATTTAGTGCCATACCAATCAAACTCCCAAGAAATTATTTTACAAATCTAGCAAAAATAGTAGCAAAGTTCATTTGGAAGAACAAAAGGTCAAGAATTTCAAGGGAATTAATGAAAAGAAAGACAGATGAAGGTGGCCTTGCTGTACCAGATCTAAAACTATATTATAAAAGCAGTGGTCATCAAAACCATTTGGTACTGGCTGAGAAATAGAGCAGTCGATCAGTGGCATAGGATAGGATATCAGGACAAGCTAGGTAATAACGTTAGCAATTAATTTAGTGTTTGATAAACCCAAAGACCCCAGCTTTTGGGATAAGTACTCACTATTCGGCAAAAACTGCTGGGAAAATTGGAAACTAGTATGGAAGAAATTAAGGCTGGACCCACACCTAACACAGCACACCAAGATAAGATCTAAATGGGTTCATGATCTAGATATAAAGAGTGATATAACCAAATTAGAGGAACATAGGATCGTTTACCTCTCAGACCTGTGGAGATGGAATAAATTTATGTCCAAAGAACATCTGGAACTCTTAATTGAACACCAGATAGATAATTTTGATTATATTAAGTTAAAAAGTTTCTGTACAAACAAAACTAATGCAGACAAGATTAGGAGGGAAGCATCAAATTGGGAAATCATCTTTATATTTAAGGGTTCTGATAAAGGCCTCATCTCTAAGATATATAGAGAATTGTCTCATATTTATAAGAATTCAAGTCAATCTCCAATTGATAAATGGTCAAAGGATATGAACAGACAATTTTCAGATGATGAAATTAAAACTATTTATAATCATATGAAAAGGTGCTCCAAATCACTATTGATCAGAGAAATGCAAATTAAGACAACTCTGAGGTACCACTACACACCTGTCAGATTGGCTAAAATGACAGGAAAAGATAACGATGAATGTTGGAGGGGATGTGGGAAGACTGGGACACTGATACATTGTTGGTGGAACTGTGAACAGATCCAACCATTCTGGAGAACAATTTGGAACTATGCTCAAAAAGTTATCAAACTGTGCATATCCTTTGACCCAGCAGTGTTTCTATTGGGCTTATATCCCAAAGAAATCATAAAAGAAGGAAAGGGCCCCACATGTGCAAGAATGTTTGTGGCAGCCCTTTTTGTAGTGGCTAGAAACTGGAAACTGAATGGATGCCCATCAATTGGAGAGTGGCTGAATAAATTATGGCATATGAATGTTATGGAATATTATTGCTCTGTAAGAAACGACCAGCAGGATGATTTCAGAAAGGCCTGGAGAGACTTGCATGAACTGATGCTGAGTGAAATGAGCAGAACCAGGAGATCATTATACACGGCAACAACAATACCATATGAGGATCAGTTCTAAGGGACATGACTCTCTTCAACAATGAAATGCTTCAAACCAGTTCCAATTGTTCAGTGAAAAAAGCCATACACACCCAGAGAGAGGGATGTGAAATGTGGACCACAACATAACATTTTCATGTTCTCTATTGAGGTTTGCTTGCATTGCATTTCCTTTATCGGATTATTTCTTGTAGATACGATTTCTCCTGCACAGAAAATGATATGTGGCAATAACTATACATATATTCGATTTTTAAAGTATTCTAACATAATTATCATGTAGTGGATGGATATCCTGCCATCTAGGGGAAGGGTGGGGAGTAGAGGGGAAAAATTTGTAAAAGAAAGCTTTGTAAGGGTTAATGTTTAGGAATTACCCATACATATGTTTTGCAAATAAAAAGTATTAATAAATAAAAAAGAAGGAATTAGAAAAATATTTTTGATTTAAATTTATAAGAAAATAATAAAGTCGTTTATATAAATTTTCCCAATGTTTTTCTGAAACCATCTCCTTTATCGTTCCAATAGAATAATAATATTTTAATGGTATTACAATAGTACTCAATCATCTTCAAATACTTATTCAGCAATTCCCCAACTGATAGGTATTTTCTCAATTTTAAGCTCTTTACCACCCTAAAAAAAAGTTACTCTTAAGTATTTATACCTAGGGGTTCTTTTCCTTTATCTTTAATCTGATTGGGGCATAAATCTATACTGGGTCAGAGGGTATGCAAAGTTTTATAGCCTTTAGGCATAATTAGAAATTATTCTTCTGAATGGTTATACTACTTCACAGATCCACCAAGAGTGCATTAGTGTATCTATCTTCTCATTTCTTTTTTTATCATCTTAGCCAATCTGAGAGGTATAAGATGTACTTCAGGGTTATTTCAATTTGCATTTCTCTAATTATTAATTATGTAGAATATTTTTGCATATAACAATAGCTTTCATTTCTTCTTCTGAACACTCACATCCTTTGATCATTTATCAGTGGGAGAATGGTTCTTACATATATAGATCTGTTTCAGTTCCTATATGAGAAATGAGATCTTTATCAAAGAAAATTCTTATAATTTTTCCTATTTCCTATTTTTCTTCAAATTTTGGCTGCACTTTTTATGTAATTAAATTTATATAACTAAAGTTATTCATTTTACTTCCCACAGTCCTATCTTTTGCTTGGAGATGAACTTTTCCCCTATTCGTAGATATGTCAAATAATTTGTGTGTGTGTGTGTGTGTGTGCTCCCTTTTATATTTAAATCATGTAACTATTTTGAGTTTACCTTGGTATAAACAATGAGATATTGATCTATTCCTAATTTCTGCTAGAAAACATTCCAATTTCCAATTTTCCCAGAAGTTTTATCAGTCAGGTCTTGTTCAAATGGTGATTTCTGTGCTCATTTGCTTCAGTATAATGTGTAATGAATCTATGCTACTGAGGAATAACACTATTTCTTATCCAGTACAAAACTGTCTTGATAATTACCATTTTATGGAATAATTTGAGATCTGGTTTTGCTAGATTGCATTTCTTCCCAATTTTGTAAATTGATTTTCTTAATATTCTTGAGTTTTTGTTTCTCCAGGTAAATTGTTATTTTTTTTCCTAGTTCTATAAAGCAATCTTATGGTATTTTGAGTATATAGTACTAATTTGGTAAATTAATTTAGATGTCATTGTTATTTTTGTTATATTAGATCAGAGTCTCCGAGTCTGATATTTCTTTTTGTTTGTGTGTATTTGTTTATTTAAACAACATATTGCTTTATGAATCATGTTAGGAGAGAAAAATCAGAGTAAGAGATTAAGAAACAGAAAAAAGAAGTGAACATAGCATATGTTGATTCAGTCTCCTTAGTTCTTCTGGATGCAGATGGCATTTTCTGTACAAAGTCTATTGGGATTGCTTTGAATCACTGAACCACTGAGAAGAACCAAGTTTTTTTAAAGTTGATCATCTCTCAGTCTTGCTGTTATTATGTACAATGTACATGTATTCCTGGTTCTGCTTGTTTCACTCAGCATCAGTTCATGTAAATCTTTTCAGGCTTCTAAAATCAGCTTATTCATTATTTTTATAGAACAATAATATTATTTTCATATACCACAATGTATTCATCTATTCCCCAACTGATGGATATCTACTCATTTTCCAATTCTTTGCTACCACAAAAAGAGCAACTACAAACATCTTTGCACATGTAGATCCTTTTAGCTCCTTTTTCCTTTGGGATACAGACTGAGTAATGGTTCTGCTGGGTAAAAGAGCATACACAGTTTGATAGTCCTTTGGATATAGTTCCAGATTGCTCTTCAGAATGGCTGAGTCACTTCACAACTCCACCAACAATGCATTACTGTCCCAGTTTTCCCACATCTGCTCCAATATTTATCATTATCTTTTCCTGTAACCTTAGCCAATCTGAGAGGTATGAGGAGGCATCTCAGAGTTGTTTTAATTTTCATTTCTTTAATCAATAGTGATTTATAGCATTTTTTCATGAGTATAGATAGCTTTAATTTCATAATCTGAAAATTTTTTATATCCTTTAACCATTTATCAATTGGGGAATGACTTATATTCTTATAAATTTGACACAGTTCCTTATATATATTTTAGAAATGAGACCTTTATCAGAAATACTGGCTGGAAATATTTTTTCCCCAACTTTGTACTTCCCTTTTAATCTTGTTTCTGTCGGTTTTGTTTGCACAAACATTTTTTAGTTTAATGTAATCAAAGTTGTCCATTTTACATTTCATAATTTTCTCTACTTCTTTTATGGTCATAAACTTCTCCCTTCTCCAAAGATCTGATAGGCAAATTATCCCTGGCTCTCCGAATTGTTTTATGTTTTATGCCCAAATCATGTATCCATTTTGACCTTATTTTGGTTTGGGTTATGAGATATAGATCTATGCAGATTTTCTGACATATAATTTTCCAGTTTTCTTAGCAATTTTTGTCAACCAGTGAGTTAATTATTCCAGAAGCTGGAGTTTGGGGATTTATGAAATACTAGATTGCTATAGGCCTTAATTATTGTGTTACATGTATCTAATCTATTCCACTGATCCACCACCAGTACCAAATGGTTTTGATGACTGCTCCTTTATAATATAATTTTAGGTTTGGTAGTAATAAGTAATTATCTTTTGTATTTTTTTCATCAATTTCCTTGATATTCTTGATCTTTTGTTCTTCCAGATGATAAGTATAACATCCTATCATCTGCAAAGAGTGATAGTTTTATTTTCTCATTGCCTATTTTAATTGTTTTCTTTTCTTATTGCTAAAAAAAAGCAATTTCTAGGACAATATTGAATAACAGTGATGATAATAGGCATACTTATTTCATCACTGATCTTGTTAGGAATGTGTCCAACTTCTCTTCATTAAAAACAATGTTTGTTGTAGGTTTTAGATAGATACTACTTATCATTTTAAGAAAAGCTCTTTTATCCCTATGCTTTCTAGTGTTTTTAAAAAAGAATGGGGGCTCTATTTTGTCAAAAGCTTTTTCAACAACTATTGAGATTATCATATGATTTCTGTTGGTTTTGTTACTGATATAGTCAATGATGGTAATAGTTTTTCTGATACTGAACCAACTCTGTATTCCTAGTATAAATCCCACTTGCTCATAGAGTATTATCCCACTGAGAAGTTGCTGTAATTTCTTTGCTAATATCTTATTTAAAATTTTTGCATCAATATTCATTAGAGAGATTCTTATGTAATTTTCTTCCTCTCTTTTGACATATAATTTAGGTATCTTTACCACATTTGTATCATAAAAGGAATTTGGGAGTACTTCTTTACCTGTTTTTCCAAATAATTTACATAAGACTGTAATTAATTGTTCTTTAAATGTTTGGTAAATTCACTTATGTGAATTGTTTGTGATTTATTATGTGAAGCGAAGAACTCACTATTTGACAAAAACTTCTGGGAAAATTGGACATTCTATACAAAGATATGATCTAAATGGGTTCATAATTTATACATAAAGAGTGACATTATAAGCAAATAAGAGCAAAGGATAGTCTACCTCTCAAATCTGTAGAAAAGAAAGGAATGTGTGGCCAAAGAACAACTGGAGTACTTTATAGAATGCAAAATGGATAATTTTGATAATATTAAGTTAAAAGGTTTTTACACAAACAAAATTGTTGGAGACAAAAACATTAGAAGGGAAACAATAAACTGGAAAAAATTTACATTCAAGGCTTCAGATAAAGGCCTCATTTTTAAAATATGTAGAGAACTTACTCAAATTAATAAGAATTCAAGTCATTCTCCAATTGATAAATGGTCAAAGGACATAAATAGATAATATTCAGATGAAGAAACTGAAACCATTTCTAGTCATATGAAAAGGTGCTCTAAATCACTATTGACCAGAGAAATGCAAATTAAGACAACTCTGAAGTACCATTACACACCTCTAAGATTGCTAAAATGACAAGAAAAGATGATGAATGTTGGAGGTAATGTGGGAAAACTGGGACACTAACATTGTTGGTGGATTTGTGAACTGATTCAACCATTCTAAAGAGCAACTAAAGCTATATCTAAAGGGCTATCAAATTGCAGTCCCTTTGATCCAGCAATACTCTTACCCTTACCAACATACCCTTTGATCTCTAAAAGGTCTGTATCCCAAAGAGATTATAAAGAAGGGAAAAGGACCCACATGTGCAAAACTGTTTGTGTTAGCTCTATTTGTAGTGGTAAGAAACTGTAAACTGAATAGATGCCCATCAATTGGAGAATGGCTGAATAAGTTATGGTATATGAATGTTATGGAATATTACTGTTCTATAAGAAACAATCAGCAGGATGATTTTTGGGAGGCCTGAAGAGATTTAAATGAACTGGTGCTAAGTGAAATGAGCAGAACCAGGAGATGATTGTACATGACAACATCAATATTAAATGATGATCAATTCTGATGGACGTGACTCTTTTCAATAATGAGATGATTCAGGACAATTCCAATGGTTTTGTGATGAAGAGAGCCATTTACACCCAGAGACAGGATAGTGGGGACTGAGTGTGGATCACAACACATAATTTTCACTTTTTTGTTGCTGTTTGCTTGCATTTTGTTTTCTTTCTCAATGTTTCCTTTTCAACCTGATTTTTCTTGAGCAGAATTATAATAATGAAATATATTTGTGGTTAGGTTTGTCTACTTCTGAGAGGGGAAGGTTGAGGTTTCTCACTAATATAGCCTTACTGTCTATTTCTTCCTGTAACTTAAAATCTTCCTGTAAGCTTAAAATCTCTAGGAATTTGCCTGTTCTACCACTTGGTGTAAACACTTTTAGTATCATTACTACTTCATTATTTATGGTACCCTTTTTCAAGTACTTTCCTTACTCATCTCTTTTAATAAGATTTAGTTTTACTTTTGCTTTATCTGAGATCAGAATTGCTAACCCTGTTTTTTTTTTTTTGTTTTTTTTGTTTTTTTACTTCAGCTGAAACCCAATAAATTCTGTTCCAGGCTTTTACCTTTTTTACCCTCCCTTCTATCCTCTTCCTCCTTTTCTTTCTAGTTTCTCCTCCTATTTCTTTATAGGATTAGATACATTTCTATACCCAATTGAATAATTAAGTTATTCCCTCTTAGAGACAAAACTGATGAGATCAACCTTCAGACAATATTCATCTCCCTCTCTTCTTTCCCTCCATTGTAATAGATCTTTTGCACCTCTTCATGTAAACTAGTTGTTCCATTATACCTCCCCCTTCCTCTTTTTCCAGTATAAACCTTTTCTTACCCCTTAATATCTTTTCCTTTGATGTCATCACATCAAGAACCTTTCACAATCACACTTTAGTCCATATGATGCCCCCTCTGTCTGCCCCCAATGACAGATACTGATCTTAAGAGCTTCAGATATCCTTTTCCCATCTAGAATTGTAAACAATCTAACCTTTAAATAAATAATAAATAATTCTAATTCTAATAGAAATAAATAAATAAAACCTGTTTACCTTTCTATGTTTCTTTTGAGTCCTGTGTTTGTAGATTAAATTTTATATTTAGTTCAAGTTTCCCCCCCACCCAAGAAAAACTTCATTGAAGCTCCATCACTTCCTCTGAAAAATGGTGCTGAGTCTTGCCAGGTAGTTACTTCTTGGTTGTAAACCCAGGTGCTTTGACTTTAATAATATGCTATTCCAGGCCCTCCAATTCTTAGCTGCAAAAGCTGCCAGATCCTGGGTAATCCTGACTGCTGCCTCCTTGATATCTGAATTTTTTTTGTCTGGCAGCTTGCAGTATTTTTGCCTTGAGATTGAAGTTTTGGAATTCTCATAACAATGCTGGATGGATTATTTCAATCAGTATTTCCTCCTCTGTTTCTAGAATATTGGGGCAATGTTTCTTAATGATCTCTTGTAGAATACTATCCAGGCTCTTTTTTTTTATCATGACCTTCAGATAAGCTAATAATTTTTAAACTGTCTCTTCTGAATCTATTTTCCGGGTTGGCTGTTTTTCCATTGAGGTATTTCATATTGTCTTCCACTTTTTTTCCTTCTTTCTAGTTTGATTAATTGATTCTTGTTGTCTATTTACTAATTGCCTCTAATTATTCCTTTAGCTTCTTTTTCTTTTCTTATTGCTATCACTAGCATTTCTAGTACAATGTATTGAATAATAAAGTGATCTTTTCTTCACTGAATGTATTGAATAATAAAGTGATCTTTCCTTCATTGTAAATCTTATAGTAAAGGCTTTTAGTTTATCTCCACTACAAAAAGTTCTTGTTCTTGGTTTTAAGTATATACTACTTTACATTTTAAGAAAAGTTCCATTTATCCCTAGGCTTTCTAGAATTTTTAATATGAATATCATATTTTGATAATACCTTTTTCTACATGTCAATATAATCATATGTTTTTTGTTGTTTTTACTGCAAGGGTATGGGACCCTGCTGAGAGGGAGTACAGAAGCCACCTAGACCTGTGGTGCACAATAAGTTTTCTGCCACTTTACAGAAACGCCCTTGTTGACCAAGAAGCATTGATGCGTAACATGGGAATGGGTTGAGCCTGAGGGTCACAGCTTTGACAGGGCCTCTTGCCGGTGAGTAGGTTGCTGAAATGGCTGGGTAAGCTTTCCTCCCATTGGCAGATACCATGCATATGCCAAGCCCACGAGCTGCTTCTCTGAATGGTGATTGGGAATTGCCTACTGTTCACCTGCTGATCACACTTGCAAAAATGCATATCAAAAAGGCTGCATAATAAACTGGAGCTCTTTTCACACCCTATGAGTCCCCTGCCTCATTCATCTCCTCTCTGAGATCAAAGGGTTTATACAAGGTGAGCTCTTAAAAGATGGCAGCAACATACATAGTAATCGTACTTATAGTTTTCCTAATATTGAACCAGCCCTGCATTCCTGATACAAATCTAGCTTCCTTATGGTTCATGATCTTCATGACATATTTCTGAAATCCCCCCGCCTTTTTTTTTTTTTTTGGCACCAATCTTCATTAGGGATATTGGTTTACACTTTTCTTTCCCTATTATTGCTCTTCTTTGTGTAGATTATCAAAACCATATTTATTTCATGGAAGTAATCTGGTAGAACTGTGGTGCATACCACAATCTCATACAATGAATGTAGTTGAATGATTTGAAGTATTATCTAAATTCAGTAATTTTTAAGTGTAAGTATTATCTTTGTAATATTTTTCAACAGACAAGCTAAAACAATTTTAAAACAATCTTTAAAGATATCTTTAGTTAACTCATTCCCTTATTTGCCTGCCAAAGAACTGAAAGCAATTGATATATAGCCCCTCAGAGAATTTAGAAATGAATAATCAAACATCGGTTTTCATTTAAAGTCACTTTCTGCATTACTTCCCAATAAAAGTGTCAGGTAATCCTCAGACACTTTAAATTCTGGTTGACATTTTTCTCCGAGAAAAGTCTATTTTTTTTCCAAAGTAAGTGTTTCATACACATTTGAAAAATCTGTTTATCACAATAACTACTTCTTTGATTTTTTTTTCTTCAAAACAAAAGGATATTTAGATGTTTATCCTCAAGTAAAGTAGCTAGTTATCTCTCCAGGAATTTTAACATTTTCCAAGAGAGCTCAATTTTTAAAATGAACAAGCCAGCTGCTAATAAAGGTTTCTTTATTCTCTGTTTCATTTATGATTCCTTATGCAGTCTTAAATAAAGATTTTGTCTTCCAAGAAATCACATTTTTTTAAAAATTTCAGTCTTCAACCCAAACAGCTAAAAAATGTTCCATTTCTATCACCATTACCTTTCTATTCCTCATAATTGTTTATAAACTACTAAAAGCTGATATATAACTTAGCAATTTTTCTTTTATTTCACTGGTGTTTTATAGTATTCCATGCCATAGATTCAAGCATCTCAACATCTCATCTTATTTTATAGATAATATGACCAAGTTCATACAACTCAATTACATCAATTTTTTGCTCTGATGTAATAGGCCCCTTCTTTTGGGGGCTAGAAGTGTTTCAATCTGAAGAATTCATGTTGTCCAGTTTATAAGGGCCATTTTAAAAACAATACAACTGCTAGCATTAGAGATTCAAGTGCAAGCTATGTTGTGGCACATTAAAACACTTGAGCTCAAATGTGTCACATTAATTAACATTTGGCTCACATTAAATGCTTAGTATCGTTTTACAAATTACACTAAATCAAGTTTATTTTTAAAACTAATTAATAACTCACTGCTTTCAAACCTAACTGATGTTATTATAAAAATTATTTGTAGTTTTAAAATATGTAGGCATATGAAATCTATCAAAATCTGATTACATTAGGTATATTTATAAAGTCCCAAGGAAAACAAACGTGAAAAGGAATAAGTTTGTTGGCATATTTTGTGACCTGTCACATCAGCAAGGCTTATGAAATTGCCTTATTTTGACTCCATCTTCCAAATTTCCAAATAATATTTATTCTTCCAGGCTCCAAACCATGGTATTTGCCTCACCCTTCAACCCATATATCCAGCAAGTTACTGATTTTTTGGACATTCCACCTACATAACATTTCTCCCATCCAACCTGTTCTTTTTTTCTATTCACAGTCAGCACATGAGTTCAGATTCTTCTCATCTTTTTGTCTGTACTGTAACACCTTAAATTCTATCAATAACCTCATGTCTCAAACCTCTCCTATATCCAATTTATTTTCCTATATATAGTTAAAAAAGTGATTTTCTTTAAATATAAATCTGACCATTCCTACTTAATAAATTCCAGTGATGGAATAAATAAATGCCTCTTGGATCAAATGCAAAATTAAGCCTTTCACAACTTAACCTTAAATTACATTTCCAGTTTCGTTCAAATACATTATTCCTCTTCATGGCCTAGGCAAAGTTAAACTGTTCATGGTTCCTTACATATAACACTCCTTTTTAATTTCTATGCCAATGCATTGAATATCTCCCACAATGGAATTCTTCCTCTTTACAGAGGAACCCTTCCTACTGTTTTCACAAGACTAAATTCAAGCATTATCTTCTAAACAGCCTTTTCTAATCTCACCAAATGCTAGCGTCCTCTTTCCTTAACTTTATTAAAATACTCCTGAATTTATTTCACACATTTATACACATACAAACACTAACTTATACATGTACTGTCAAGATAAAATACAATCTCCTTGAGAATGGAGATTATTTCATTTTTTAAAATCTTATCTTTACTTCCTAGCACAGTGCCTGGAACATAGTAAGTATTTAATAAATGCTTGCTGAATTATAGATTCTATTTTATATGCTGATAATAATACACAATAACATAAAACCAGAAAAGGAATGCCAAATCATGTTTTTATAAAAAAAAGTTTTATTGGTTTTTTCTTTATTTTTTTAACACAGTATTTCTAGAGTTGATAAATCTCTCAACAATAGACTTTCATTACTAAATTATCATTCTTTCTTTGTTTTAGATTTACCTGAAACAGTAACAGCTTCAATGATTTGTTCAGTATCACAAAGACAGTATGTGCCAGGGTAGAATTTAAACACAATCTTCCTGATTCTGAGGTTAGGTTATATTATGCTGCCTCTCTCTAAGACCTTGGTTCAAGTCCCATCACTGATATGTGCTGTCTGTATGATCCCTGAAAAGTTATATAATCCTTAATGCTCTAGAAAGCTACCTAAAATTATAAATTGCAGTGAAGGTGTCACTTGACTTGGTGAAACTAATTTCCTCACCTGAGAGTTTCCTATGACAATAAAATTACAGATCCAGTCCACATCCTTCTTTATTTCTGTACAGCAAACACAATCTTATATGTCTTCTATTTTTGTCAAGCTTTGTAAACATAAATGATTTGTTTTAAATGTAAGAAATTTAATTTTTTTTTTTGCACTGGCCTAAACTAAGTATTCCAACATGGGAACCATGTCCTCACAGATCTCACAGATTTGCTCACTAACTGGCAAATTTATAATTAAGAATCATAAGGAAAGTTCTAGAATGGCCACTAGATAATGTATGTTTCAAAAATAAGTTATATGATTTAACAACAACCAAAACACATAACCCCCATAGCAAATTATGACAGCTAAAGGATGTGAAAAAACTGCCAGCACTGTCAAGCAGGAATAATTTAGGATCACTTCAAAGATTTTCCCAGAAGAAAAAGTGTCAAAATAGAAATTTTTGCTTTAAACTGTAAGGTGCCACTACAATTCAACCAAACAAGCACTTATAAAGCACCTACTCTATGTTTGTGAAGCTTAGTGTAAAGTGTTGGGGATACAAATGGATATGTAAGCCTAGGCCTTTGAGGAGCTTGTATTCTCTTATTTACAAGTAAGTAAATAAACAAGATATACAAGATAAGTACATAGTGACTGGACAGGAATGAGAATCTCTAAGGAAATCAGGTGGAGTATCTTAAAAGAGGTGGAGAACTTGAAATGAATTTTGAAAAGAGCTTAGAGGGATACCTAGTGAAGAGAAGAAGGAAGAAAATGTCAGGGTGGGGAGGGGAGGAAGAGTATAGACCTATGAATAAATACAGAGGCAGGTAATGAAATAACTTGTAAATATTACAATGGCCAATTTGGTGGGATCCTAGAATATGTGGTGGAAATAATGTGCTATCAGTCAAGAAGAGAGCCTGGAACAAGATTATGAAGGGCTCTTAAATGGCAAATAGAAGAGTTTGTATTTTATCCTAACAACAAAGCAAGACTTTTTAGGGGAGATATTGGTCTAAGAAAGTAGAGAGGGATAGAGAATCTAAAGGAAAGTTAAGAGAAGTAGGATCCAGGAAAAGTTGGAAGCAAACAAATTTTAATCCGTTATGAGAATTCAAAATAAAAAATACAGACTAATACTTACCACATTCAGACTGACAGAAGTGTTTGCCTTTGGTACGGGTTGGCTATATAATGATTTTAGCATATCATTCAAATCATTTTCCTGAGGGAGAAAAAAGAGAAACAAATCCATTTTATAAATTAATCATATTGCAAATTAATGGATCTTTAAAACAAAATTACTCATCAGGAGCAATTTCAAGCACCTATAATTTAACAAAAACATTGAGTTCCTATGTGTTTCTGATGTTTCTTTTTTTTTCCTGTGTTTTCTTAGAAACCCAAAATTTGTAAGTCCAATAATTATAAATTTTATTTGTGGAAATGCTTATCACTAAGTAATGGCAGTAGCAATATTTTTTTCATATAAACATTTCTTCTGATAAAATCTGTTTATTATCTTTACCATGAAAAGCATACAGCAGTAATAGAAGATATATCCAAAAAGGTAGGTTTATATTCATAAATCATAAATCACATTTTCCTCTCTGTGAGGATGAAGATGAATTTTTAAAAGAACAGAAGAATTTTATTTGATGAGTGGATTATCCACATCCAAATCCATATTCTACTAAAATGTGAAGAAATTACTCCAAAAGATTCCTTTCTCACTAGTTATTGCTTTCTCATATTTAGCCCACATTGTTCTAGTCTCTAAGCAAAAGATATAATACAGTAACACTTTATTTTCTATGAATGTCTACTACAAAGTACTATGAAATATACAATTATAATGTGTGTATACATATATATATATATGCATATATATGTGTATATATATATATATATATATCTCACAGGCATAAAGCCAACACAGATGTTGTCAAATATGTACTTTCCTTTGTTTTTAAATTTTTTTACTTTACTTTGTTTATAAATTTTCTTTAAGATACTATATAATTAAAGGCAGAGGAGTGCTAGACATTTGAGAGAATGCAAAAGGAATATTTAAAGAAACTAGAATAATAAAAATTACACACATTTCTCCAGCCTTTATATTACAAAGGACTTTCCTCACGAATCTGGGAGCTAAGTAGTGAAAATATTATTTTTACGTTTTTCAAATGAGGAAATCTAGTTTATTATTATTATTAATGTATAATAATGTAAAGTTGCAAAAAGTTTTTTAATACTTTCTCTCATTTGTGATCCTGTGAAGCAGTTCAGTAGATAATATTATCCCCATTTTACAGATCCTAAAATTGTGCCTTAGAAATATATAATGACTTACCTGTCACTTTTAATCCAATTAAATCCAGTTACTATATTCCCTGTGCCTTATGTTTTTATCCTACCATGTCACTTCTAAGAATATGGCTGATTATGTGTTTTCTCTTGGCTTTCCCAACCACAGCTATCTAAACTGTGTCTTAAAGGGTGACTCTAGAAATATATATTTATCTGAATTTATGATCCTGATTATACCTTAAAAAGTTAATTTGCAGCTAAGGCATTTTCTGCTTGAGCAGAAAATTGTGTATGATTATATTGACATTAAAAATTAGGTGTTTCATTTTTAAAAGATCAATAAAATTTTGTCCCAGAGGTAAGGAAGGGCCAATTTTCTTCATAACATGAATTTGTATTATTGCTAATAATGAAATGTAAGATATCCTTCAGGATATAAAAACTACTTAACAAAAAAAAAAAGAAGTAAAACTTCAACAATAAAACTAAATAGAAATTTGTTGAATATTGTAACATTCGAGGTATTGAACTTAACTTCCCAGCATGACATATGATATTTGGCCAACTAATAATTTATGTGGGTAAACAAAAATAAACCTTATGAAATAATCAAACCAATATAATTCTAAGCTCCACTACAACTACTGCCACATCATTGCTTCTGAGGATTTTCTTGGGAACAAGATTGACTTTAGAACATCAGCATAAAAATGTATAAATGAAAGATTACATTTTCAAACTGACAGAGTAAAATATATCAAATATATTTTTTAAAATCATATAGTAAACACCTAGAATTTTAACAAACACTACATTGTACAAACTGTACAGTATGTACTTTAATTTTAAGTAATCTAACTAGCAAATTGGAAGTATTTTATTCCTTCCTCGCTCCTCAACTTAATTCAGTGAACATGTGACCTTAATTTTGAAAACTATAATTCAACTGAAGGATAGATGAGAGGGACTATCCCTGTGATTTGACTAGCATGGGAAACTTTCAGATGAGACAATTTCTCTGGAACAATCTAGGTAGGCCCCTTTAGAATTGTTTGGAGAACTGAGAGGGATAAAGTGATTTTTGCATGTAAGTTGCATGTAAATTTTTGTCAATAAAATGTCCACTAAATCTAAAAATAAAAAGAGTTATATCTCAATTATCCGTTGAATAATATGCAATAAATATTTATGGAAATATTTAAATTTTAGGCCTAATACTCAATATCCTTTAGAAACAGCACAACCTGCACTTGCAGTTAGTTTGTGATCAGAGGACTAAAAATAAGTTTAAAATTAATTTAATTGTATTACTATTATGCTGTTTCCAAAAAAAAGCAAGCAAATGAAAAGTTAGAAATAAATTTTGATTTATTGATTAAGTTCAAATCTGGTTTCAAATTTTAGCTGTGTGATCCTAGGCAACTTATTTAATTAATATTTTCCTTAATACACTGTAAAAGGAAATAGCCAACCATTCTAATATCTTTGCCAAGATCACAAAGGGTCTTAAAGAGTCAAACATGATTCAACAACAACATCAACAACAAAATGCTCTTCCCTTGGGAATTATTAATGCCAAAAGACAAGTAGTCTTGCATAATATACTTATCTAAAGATGTACATCAACATTGTAAGTAGTTTTGTCCCCTATAATAAATATAACTGTATGATTAATTTCTCAAATTATTAAATGGAGGAAGAAGGATCCTGGGATATAATTATTATAATTTATCTTATTGTCTTATTCTATGTATTATTTAAAATTGGGGGAAATGATGGTAGGGGGAAAGAAACCAAATATTTTACTTATTTGTAAGACTGAATTTTGAAGTACAGGGACTTAGTCAATTTGCATCAGTTTACTCTTCTTTAGATAATCTGGTCAACCTGCCCAAAGACTCACTCCACTGATATCATATCAATGAGGTCATCTTATTGGCAAAGCCTACTATAACTCTGAGCAATAGTGCTTAAGTGATCTACTAGCCTCAGCCTCACTGGTACTGAGATTTCAAGCATGCATAAATACCATACCCAACATATCAAATATTTTTAAAGTAATTTCAGATACCAATTTTGATTCAAAAGTCTTTGAAAAGAGAAAATTAATGGCTTCATCTAAAATCAAATCCTACAATAGTACTTGCCATCTTTTCTTAATTTAATGAAACCTACTTCCCATAATTAACTCAAAAATTATAACTTATTATCAGTATGAGAGTTAAAAGGACAGAAAGACATTAAGATACACATGAGATAATTTATTAAACCTTACATAAACCCTGGGGAAATTTTGCTTGGTAAAAATCTATAAACCTAAAAAAATGATAATGGCACACTCTGAAACTGACTCCTCACTGATAAAACTGGAAAATTGCAAAAGATAGTTTGACAATGCAGGAGTTGTAATCTTCAAAGTTGTAAACTTGAATAGCAATTCAAGTGACAATAGTAAAAAGCCCATCATTTCAAAACAGAATGACATTTTAAGAAGTAAAACAAGGCAAAACAAATAAAAGCATTGCTTTGCACTTCTATGAAAAAGAACAACAGGAAAAAATCATCAAATAATTTATTCTCCAGGTATGTATAGCAATTTAATCACAGTAATTAAATAGGTCTATGTTAGAAATCTTTCCCTATCATCTCTATGTATTTTAATCTAAGATAATTTGGCTGGTCATTGTCTTTTTTATTTGATAACTATATAAGGAACTGAAAATTTAAATAAATGGTTATTGTTAATACTAATGAGAAAATCTTTTGCTTCACTATCCTGGAGAATGATGAATTGCTCATGAAAATATAAACCTGTTGTTTTGTTTTTTAAATTAAATGCTATAAGCAGTTTGCTTTCTTCTTAAGGAAACAAAGTAAAGTAGTAATCAATACAATTTATCTCTAAATTCTCTTACTAGAAATGACAGTAAAAATGAGAAAGTTTCCTCTTTTTCCATCCAAGTAGAACAGTTAGTGCTACTGTTAATGAATTATTATAGGCATGTACATACATGTGTGTTTGTATATGTGTATGTATATAGATGTATGTGTGAATATATATGTGTATATATATATAAAAACTTTATTTGAAATTTGAAATACACTCCCAATAAAGAATTGCTTACCAGTTCCTTAGCCAAATAATCTGCCAAAGTATTTAAAAGCTTGTAGTACACTTCAAACCATGGAAGGTAGCTGAAAAAAAAATTTTAATATGTATATAGGAAGAACTGAAAATTCAGATGGCAATTAAAAAAGATTAACATAAATGTATCACTTAAAGCATTCACTGTGATCAATAACAAAATAAATCAATAAATACATTGCTAAATTAATAAATGAATACAATATTCTGTTCCAGGCACATTATTTTTGCTAACTGTGAATAAATTATTTGCACATTTTATTACTCTCTTAGAGTTTATGTACTATTTCTATTGCATGCCAAGTTTTCTTAATAACTTAATTGTATTCTACAATACTCATCAAAAAGAAAATTTTAAGATAAACATAAAACTACAATACAGGCCTGACTTAAGAAAATAAAATCATGTTGTTTTTAATACAAAATGAATGTGTGCAAATAAGATTTTTCATACAACATGGTATATCTAGATTAGGATCATCATCTATATAGTCATAGTACACATATATCCCATGCATTAAATAAATCAATAAGCATGTATTAAATACCTGCTATGTGATAGGCAGTGATCTAGGGGATATAAATATAATTCATGAAAAAGTCTCTTTCTGAGATATAGACATTATGAGAAGGAAAACAAGTACATATATAAATATATAGAATAAATATAAAGAGAATGATTGTAAATGGAATATAACAATTCAAGGTATTTTATGAGGTCGGGCACTAGCAGCTGGGGCAATTAGGTAGTAAAGTAGATATAGTAACAGGCCTGAAGTCAGGAAAACTCCTCTTCCTGAGTTCCAATCTGGCCTCAGACACTTATTAACTATGTGATCCCATTTGCTTTAGTTTTTTCATCTGTAAAATTAGTTGGAGAAGGAAATGACAAACCACTCCAGTATCTTTGCCAAGAAAATCCTGAATGGGGTCACAAAGAGTTGAACACAAATGAAATATCTGAACAACACAGTTCCCTTCTCCATTCCCCTCTTCCCTCCCTTTCTCTGTCTCTTTCTGCCTCTGTCTTTCTTTCTCTCTCTCATTTACCCATAGGAGAAAATTATTAGGGCTTTCCCATCTTTTTTCCCCATTTTTTTTTGTATTTTGTAAATACAACAACAACAAAAAATGAAGTATTAATCTTACCCTCAGAGAGCTTAATATTCTACTATATTTATTGTAATTCTATGCATATGTCATTTTCCTGCCAGTGCAATATAGGCTTTTAGAAAGCAAAAGTTTTCCATTTTATCTTTTTAACAGCTATAGCACCTTAAATAGTTCTATGAATACTGAACTCCTAATTGGCCTCAACTGAAGTGAAAATGGTTCTGTTCTGATGGTAAATTTGCATTTTTATCCTTTTCATGGATTGATAATGTTTATTGATGGTGTTTTTTTTTAAATCATGCACTATTATTCAACCTTTTTGTAATGAATCTCTCCTTTCTCAATTTAAAAAAATGGCTTTTCAAATTCTTAGGACCTTTTGGACCTTGCATTTCACAACTTTTAAAAATTATGACCACACAACAAAACCTTAAGGGAAAGACCATTTAAGTATAAAATACTTGAAATTCTATCTGGCAATACATATGCAGAGGAAGCATAGGAATAGAACCATGAAACACTTTTTACAAGAATTTTTAAAAGACTTAAATAACTAAAGAAATATTAATTGCTCAAAGGTAGGTTGAGCCAATGCAAGAAAAATGACAATATATAAATTAATTTAATTATTAAATGCCATGGCAATCAAACTACTAAAGGATTCCTTTAGGGAACTGGAAAAAAGATAATGAAATTCATTTGTAGGAATATCAGGTTCA
>JAJPUD010003697.1:0-39512 GCA_023553655.1 Myrmecobius fasciatus | reverse complement strand
AAAAGAAAAGAAAAGAAAAGAAAAGAAAAGAAAAGAAAAGAAAAGAAAAGAAAAGAAAAGAAAAGAAAAGAAAAGAAAAAAAGGAGCCCTAAACTGTGAATGAATCCAAACATTCTGGAGAGCAATTTGGAACTATGATCAAAAAGTTATCCAATTGTGCATACCCTTTGATCCATCAGTGTTTCTACTGGGCCTATATCCCAAAGAGATCTTAAAGGAGAGAAAGGGATCAACACGTGCAAAAATGTTTGTGGCAGCCCTTCTTGTAGTGGCAAGAAATTGAAAACTGAATGGATGCCCATCAATTGGAGAATGGCTGAATAAATTATGGTATATGAATGTCATGGAATATTATTGTTCTGTAGGAAATGAACAGCGGGATGATTTCAGAGAGGCCTGGAGAGACTTATGAACTTATTATGCTAAGTGAAATGAGCAGAACCAGGATATCATCATACATAGCAACAAAAAGACTATGCGATGATCAATTCTGATGGACATGTCTCTCCAACAATGAGATGATTCAAACCAGTTCCAATTTTCAGTGATGAAGAAGGCCATATACACCCAGATAAAGGCCTGTGGGAAGTGAGTATGGACCACAACATACATATATTTATACTCTTTCTGTTGTTGTTTGCTTGCATTTTGTTTTTTCTCAGATTTTTTCTTCTTTCCTTCTTGATCTGTTTTTTCTTGTACAGCAAGATAACTGTACAGACATATGTTGTATTTAACATATATTTTAACATATTTAACATGTATTGGACTACCTGTCATCTGGGGAGAAGGTGGGGGATAGAGGGGAAAATTTGGAACAGAAGGTTTTCCAAGGATCAGTGTTGAAAAATTATCCATGTATGTTTTGTGAATAAAAAGCTTTAATAAAAATGTTTTAAAAAGAAGTCCTAGCAATTCCAGACTGAAAACTATGTTATAAAATATTAATCATCAAAATGATTAAGTATTAGTTAAAAAACAGAAAGGTTTAGAAATTAAACATCAGATATGCAAAATATAAATGCAAAAGAACAAAAAAGTCAATTTGATAAAATTCAAAAGTTATAAGGTATTAAGGTAAGAACAATTATGAAAACTGAAAAAACAGTCATATAGAAATTAAGTATAGACCCATATTTCCCACACTATGCCAAGACAAGAACCAAATGGACTAATAAATTATACAAAAAATGTAATATAATAAATGGAATAGAGGAGCAAGAAAAATTACTTTTCATACTTCTGGATAAAGAGTTTGTGATCAAATAAAGGATTTTAAAAGAAAACAGGCAATTTTGATTGCATAAAATTAAACAAGTTTTACATAACCAAAACCAATTTTTTTGAAAAAAGAATCATAACTGGGTGAAAAAAATTATGCAGGAGATAAGGATCTCATTTCCAAGGTGTATAAAGATTCCATTTTATTAGAAGAGCATTTCCCTAATTGATAAATGGTCAAAAGAAATCAAGTTAGTCAATAAACAGTTATTAAATGCTTACTATGTGTGTGAAGTACGCTGTGCTAAGCTCTGGGGACACAAAGATAACCAAAACATTGTCCTCAAGGAGCTGAAAATCTAATGGAGGAAACAAGCAAAAAACCAGTAAGACATAAACATGGAAGGCAGTAGCCTTAACTGGGGCAAGGAAAGGCTTATTGAAGATGTTAACATCTCAATTGGGACCTGAAAGCTACCAAGCAAGCCAGCTAGGAGATTTAAAGGAAAAAAAAAAAAGGAAAAATAGAATTCTGGATAAGAGTAATGGTCAGAAAACTTTTGGAGTTTGGAAATGAGTCGGGTAAGGAACTGCAAGGAGGTCAAGGTCACTAGGTCCAAGTATATATGGAAACAAGTTATACAAATTTATAGATAAATTCTGGAGGTAATAAAGGGGGTAAGTGGAGTTAACTGAATAATATAATGTATTGTAAAATTTGAGCTTTAAACAGCCAACAGCTGTTCTCAATAGTCAAAAGGAAAATACTTCAATTTTTTTAAGAATTAAGAAATGTACATTAAAGCAACAATGAGGTGCCAAATCATACATTTCAGATTGAGTAACCTGATAAAAACAAACTAAAAAATGACAAATATTAAAGGGGCTAAAGGAAAAGAGGCATATTGATTCACTGTTAGAAGAGCAGTTAATTAACCCACATATTTTGGAAACAATTTCAAATTGTGTTCCAAAAGTTAATAAAGCATGCATTCTCTTTGACCCAATGATACTATTACCAGGCCAATTTTTCTGAGATTTAAAAACAATTTAAACAAGAAGGAGGAAAAGAACATATATATCTAAAATATTTTAGCAGCTAAAATCAAGGGCTACCCAAGAACTGGGTAATGGCTGAACAAATTATGATATATGAACAAAATGAAATATTATTGTGATTTAAGGAAAAATGAAGGAGGAAATTTCAGAAAAACTTTTGAAGATATGTATAGAACTGATTCAGAGTGAAGGAAGAAGAACCAAAAGAATAATTTACACAACAACAATATGAAGACAATTTAAGCCAGGAACTCCAAACAATGCAATGGTTAACCATAATTCTACAGAACTCATGATGAAATATGTTACCCACCTCCTGGCATAAATATGATCTAGATCAGGGGTTCTAAAACATTTTCCACTTGTGACTTCTTTTTGCCTGAGAAACTTTTATGAGACTCCAGGTATACCGTCATATAAAATAAGTATACAAATCAAACATTTGCTAATAATAAATCATAGAGAAGTTTATTTAAAAACAATTATTTGGTGTATATATAATTTTACCATTTATCAAAGACAAAAGCACATCTGCATGCCAATGAGATGGATGTGCTTATTTATATTTAGATAAATAATTAAATCTTGGTGGAATATTTGACACCTTTTACTGGTATCAAATTTTTCATTACAAGCCTGTTCTGTTACGTGATCCCATACAGGATACAACTCACAATTTAACAAGCTTTGATACAGACTCAAGGTATAGAATGAGGCATTTGTGCTTTGGGACATGACCAATGTAAGAGTTGTGTTTGTTTGGCTATATATATTTATTATAGGAATTTTGTGAGATCATTCTTTTAAAAATAATAATAATAATAAACCAAAGGGTTTTGTTGCATGTAATGGCATAAAGTTTAATTCTAGATTCAAAATAACTTCCACATTCATAGAAGAAAGAAGATTTTATTAACAATAAATTCTCTATAAATAGAAACTGCCTTCTTGGGTTAAAGTCAACTTAAACACTGTCTCGTTAGTTTTTAAGTAAGATTCAAATAATTTAATAAATACTAACAAAGCTATGAGAGGTAGTGTGGGGTAATAAACAGAACTGAATTTAGATTCCAGAAATCTGAATTTATATCCCAATCCTGACACAGTAGATACATGGCCATTCGAAAAACCACTGAACCGTTTTGATTCTCAATAAACTCTCTAAGACTGTAAGTTGTAGACTCCTCGACATTTCTATGAAAAGGAAGAGTTCCTACATTTTGACAATATGATGTACACAAAACAATAAAATTTTTAACACACACTGGTTTAGAAATTGTGAGATTGATTAAGGTTAATAAAAATGAGGCTAAATGTAACCTACTCAAAGTTAAAATCTGACTATTCAAATTCAGGTCAGGCCTTCTTGCACTGATCAATTTACAAACTTCCACAATGAAGCAAACTTAATTTTTTTAAACAGCAACATATGGAGTAATGACTTAATTAGAATACAATTACTTCAGTAATTTAATAAAAAATGAAATGACTGCATGAACAACAAAATCTTGCTTAAAAAAAAGTTCAGCGTTATAACTTCCTTAGGCTACATAAAAAAGACAAAATGAATACATCATAACCAATAATTTTTAAATGTAAGAGGAATATATGTTATGGTTCATTACAAGACTACTTTCCTTCATGTTGTTCAAAGAATACAAGACCAAAAAAAGGGTAATCCTCAAACTGATTGGTCAATTTTGCTGAAAAGTATCCATATCACCAGAATTTCTATTAGAGCTCTGATAAAAGCTTTATATTTATGAGTCAAAAGTTAAATAAAGAAAATAAAATGTTTTCTGTCAAATGGTCAGGTAACCACTAAAAGTCCTCAACTATCAGTAGGAAGCTAATTTAGAGTAATCAAATAAAACTAAGGAAACTGCCCTTTCATAGCTAAAATGTCTATATCTACAGGCTCCTTTGCTGTCTGGAAAACTGTCACAAAATGTGTAAAACTAAAACCTTCTTCTTATAAGGGAGTTGCCTAAAAGAAGGATATAAAAACTTCCAGTTTAAACTATGTTAAAAAAAAAACCTACAAAAGTTCTACAAAATGTAGAGATACTATTTTATTTGAGGTTACAGGTGACAATTTTATAGTTTAAAAAATTACATTAATCAAATAAGGAAAATATTTTGCATTTTATAATAAAAAACAACAGCTACAATTTTTAAATCAATACTATTCAGTATTCTATTCTATATTCTATACATATTACACTACATTATATATATGTAAAGTATGTGTATATATGCACATACATACATATATATGTTCTATATAAAACTATTCAGAAGTCTACTCAAGTACTATTTAATTCATGGTTACATGAAACAAAAACATAAGAAAACACTGTAGATAATACTAAATTTTGCGTTGTTTCAGTTTCAGCAAAATAAAATTTTGTAATTAAAAGATTTAATATCTAAATAAGTTTAATATACAACAGTGCTATTGAAAATAAATAAGAGATTTTCATGTTTAATCTTTTCCTAAAATTGTAAATTTTTTTATTAACGATGACTTTAATATTTCCTTTTTTTAATTAACTGATTTTCTAAACATTTTAAGTAATTCATAATTTCTTCTTCCTTACCACAGACTTAGTTTTATAGTTCTATAGGGGATGCTCAAAAAATCAAATTAATCACTGTTAGTGATTAGTCAGATCCATGATGCTTAGTGTTCTTTGATAAGGAACCATAACCATTTCAGAAAATCTTGTATACTTTATAAAACTTCAAGGCATACTAAAAAAATAAATCTGCATTCTATCCTACCTGGACTCAATTAGTATAAAATGAAGAACCCCTCTAGGGTAAAAACCAATACTGATTTATAATATAACTAAAAGAAGATGCTTCATTGTCCCTATTACATAAAAGTTGTCAAATTTTTAAGAAAGTCAACTGAAAATGTTTACTTTTAAAGAAAAAAAGGAATTTTATCCTTTAAGATAGAGTTTATAAAAAATTTATATGACACATAAATCAATTTTAAATGTAAAACTAACAGACGATTTGAACAGGAAGCTTATCTAAAGAAAAAATCCAAGCTATTGGTAGCCATATGAAAAATAAAAAAAATCCCAGATTCTCATTCCTATCAAGTATAAAAGATGGCAAAAAAAAGGAAAATGACGATTGTTGGAATGAATAAAAGAAAATAACTTTACAATGTATTTTTTGTGAAGCTGTGTATTTTATGAACTGATCCACTCATTCCCTCCGTCCTCCAATTGGGAAGAAGGGGGGAGGATAGAACCTTGAAAAACAAATCCTATAGTACATAGTACAGAAAAACAAATTCCCATATTAGTCTTTATTCAAAAAAATTATGCCCTTTCTTTAAGTTCATCATTTATCCATCCAGGAGTCCAGTAGCACATTTAATCTTCATTTCTTGGACTCATTTAATCATTTGCACAGATCAGTCTTCTAAAATATTTCAAAGTTGTTTTTCTCTATAAAGTTCTTATTTTAAAAATATTTCCTGCTTACTTCATTCTGCAACAATTCATAATGATCTTCCCAGTTTCTTCTGAAATTATTCATTTAATCATTTCACATGGCACAATAATAGTCCATTCTATTCATATACCACAATTTATTTAGCCATTCCTGAATAAAACATACTTTTATAGTTTCCAAGTTTTGACTACTAGGAAAAAAAGCACTATAAATATTTTGGTACACATATAGATCCCTTTTTGCTTCTGTTGATATCTTTGTCATGGCCTAGCTGAGACAAAGAGTATGCCCATTCTGGGTAATTTTTAGTTACCTCGACGTATATCTTGAAAATGAAATCTTTATCAGAGAAATTTGTTGCAGAGATTTTTCCTAGGTAGAGGTTTCTCTTCTAATTTTTACCACATTTAACTAGATACAATACTGATTTCTTTATGCAGGAGCTTTTAAAATTTTATATCATCAAAATTATTCATTTTATCTTATATGAGTCTTTCTATCATTTCTTTAGTCTCCTAATTAATGATTTTAAATGGTAATTTCTTCCTTGTTCTAATTTCCTCATGATATAACCTTTTAGATGTATCTATTTGGAGCTTATCATGGAGTATATGGGATGAGATGTTGATATAAACTTAATATTTGGCAGGTTGTTTTCCTGTTTTCTCAGCAGTTTTTTTTTTTTGACAATGAGTTCCCTCTTCCTACAAATAGTATCGTTGAGTTTATTAAATAATGTTTCTATGTTTGATTCTACATGTTCTCTATCTAATCTAGTCTGCCTAATCATGTTTACCTAATCTTGATCTCTCTCTGTTTTTGTTTATTTCTCCCTTTTTCTCTCCATCCTTCCCAGCATCAAATCATTTCAATGATTACTGTTTTGCACTACCATTAGAGATTGGGTTCTGCTAAGTTCCCTTCTTTCCTACTTTTTTTTCAGCATCATTCTTGAAATTCTTCACTTTTTCTTCCTCTAATCAAATTCTGTTATTCTGACTCTATAAAATATTTTTTGGTGTTCAGGAAACTAATTTATATAGTATTATCATGTTTATTGTATTTTCTTATTCTACCTAGGATCAATTAACATATCTTTGATTATTTACATATGTCTTTATTTCTTAAAAGAGTATTTCATAGTTCATTTCATATAGACCCTGAATGGAATTTGAGAGAGACACTCCCAAGTATTTTATAGCACATGTAGTTATCTTGAATGAAATTTCTTTTTAGACTTTCTTTTTGAATTTTGCTGGTTATGGAGATATGCTGGAATACAGATTTGTATTTCATATCAGCCAACTTTGCTGAAGATATTAATAATTTAAAAATAATTTTAGTTGACTATCTTGGATTTTCCATATTACTGAATATTCTTCAATAAACTAATACTTTTGCTTCCTCTTTGCCTATGGATATTTCTTCATTTTTCTCTCTCTTAATTTCTACAGCTAATATTTCTAGCTTTCTGTTAAGCAGAAATGATGAGAAAGGATATCCTTGCTTTATGCCTAATTTTACGGGAAAGATTTCTTAACTTTTTTCCATCACACATAATATTTACTCTAGAATTTATTTAAGTATTGTTAACTTCACTAAAGCTCATTTGGATTTACAATTCTATATTATGAACAGCAATAAAGACTGAATTTTGTAAAAACAAAAAAAAAAGTTTGGGTTTTCTTTTTTTTCATTAATGGGAAGTGGAAGAGTTTGGACAGAAAAGGAGGCCAAGGATCCAGCTGCCACCAAAAAAAATAAAAATAAAAAAGGAATAGAAAAAATAAAAAAGAAAACCAAAAGGAGGTTCTGAAGCTTTTAAACAACAAAAAAGAAAAAGAAAACAAAAAAGGTCAGAATAAATCACTATTTAAAAAACCTAACCTAACATTTATATTGTGTTTAAAGATAATGAAATGATTCACATATTATCTCATTGGTTCACCCAACAAGAGTGAGGTAGGTGCAATTATCTCCACTTTGTAGGTGGAAAAAATAGTTTCAAAGACATTAAGTGAATTGCCAGACGATGTATCAAATAAGTGTTTCAGGATCTAAATTCAAGTATTCCTAACTCCAATTCTAACACTATCCACTCCTTCATCTTGATCTTACAAAGTCTTAAATATGGAAAGTTGCATTTATTATATACTTTTTAAAAACTGTATATGACACAATGCATTTTCATGTACCATTCTCTTTTGACATTTTAATCTATGTATAAAAGGCTCCATTTTAGTCAGTACTTTAAATTAAGAATAAAAAACATTAAATAAAAAAGCTATAAAGTATTCTGAAATGTACTGTGTATTTTAAATCAACATTTCTGAAATTATTAACTAATTCTGAAAAACAAGAAAAACAAAGCATTGCAAAAAAAGTTTGAAATATTCCAATAGGTATTTTATTTCAAAATTAAGTAAATGTTCAAAATATAAAGGCAGATGAGTTTAATAAAATAAAATTTCAAGATTCTCACATCAGTGTACATCTGACAATTTTAAAAAAGCAAATAAAAGGGAAAAAGTCAGATGTTATTTTTTTAACTGGCATAAAAGTTATAGCGAAATTTGGAATAACTCAAAGTGAGACTCTATAAAAGCCAAAAATTCTCTTTAAAAATACATATATGGAATGTAATATTATAATAAGTGGCTTGACTATGCTACATCTGTACTGAAAAAAATTTTCAACAGTTCCCTACTCTTTTTAGGGATAAAATGCAAACCCCATAGTCCTGCACATAAGGCCATTGGGTCCTATATATCAAACATATACAAGATTTATTTTTCCCCTGAGGCAATTGGGGTTAAATGACTTGCCCAGGGTCACACAGCTAGGAAGTTTCAAGTGTCTGAGACCAAATTTGAACTCAGGTCCTCCTGACTTCAGGGCTGGTGCTCTATCCACTGCGCCATCTAGCTGCCCCTATATACAATATTTTTTACGTTATTTTTCTACATGCATTCTACACTTTAATTTTGCCTACTAGCTTGCTAAATCAAGTCCATTATTACTTCCAGCATCAAAAACAAATTTTTTAAAGCCCTTCATAACCAACCATCATACACATCCTTTCCTATCTTCTTATATACCACCACATACTTTTCAATCCAGTGACAACTACTATTCCTCAAGCTAGATAACTTTCTCTCACCTACAGAGATTTTCTTTGGTTGTTTCTGTTTGCCTGGAATGGTCTTCTCCTTCATATTTGCCTAATGACTTTCTTAGCTTGCTTCAAGTCCCAATGAAAAAATTTACATGTCATGTATTTGAAAAAAATTAAGTTTCAATCACTTAAGCAAAAAAATGGACTTATTTTCCTTCATTTAAACAAAATCTTGCTAATTATCTATATATGAATTCAGTGTTCCCTTTTAGTATGATATAAACTGCCTTTTACAAGACATTTTCAACATTATACTGTATCTTGATTTCACAATTGATTTTAAAATGTAGCACATACAAGATTCCATTGTTTAAAAAAAAATATTTTGGTTGGTAAAAACAAAACACCAATTTCAGATTCTTTTATATAATAAGGTATATCTAATTCATATATCAAAATTTTTCAAGGTTCCTTAGAGGAATAACAACAGAAATTATAATAGTATTCAATAATTCTCTGATCAAAGTATCAAGCAGGGCATAAAGGAGACTTACATTCAACAAAGACATTTGCCACTTTGACGTTAAAAAAAAAAAAATCCAGAACCAAACCTAAGTTTAAATATCCCTGGCAAACAGTGAGATCTTCCAGATGCTACCATCCTGTGTATAACACTGACTACAGCAGTTCTGAGAACACTGTACTTGTCCACTGACACACTAAAGTCCAAATGAATTCAGAATATTTATTTCTCAAACAACATGCATTTGAATGGAAACCCTACAGACCTAAGACAGCTGGATATTTGTTTCCTACAATCCTTTTCAATAGTTTTATAAACCCTCAAAACATTTTAAATGCATAAAATAAAATTCATAGGATTACAAAGAAAAGCACAAACTAATTATATTCATTTCAAAGCTGAAATTTTTTCTCATTAAAATTTACAGAGCCTCTGAAATCTATCAAAGGGCTTCCTTAGTGATCCATGAATCTCAAATTAAGAACTACAACTACAAAGCGTGATCATCAAGACATATATAGAAACACTCAGAGCAGAGAGATAGTGAGTCACATCTAGAGTAAAACAGCAGGAGTAGAGCATGTTATTCTAACTTAGGAAAACTGTAAAACTCCTTTATTAAATGCCATGAAAACACAAGTCCAATTTTTTAAATATTAATGTTCTATTGATGCTCCTATTGTGCAGTGGGGCATAAAATACAAGTGACTGAATATGGAAAAATGAATATCATATCCAAAGGGCAATATAGAGCTCTTAGTAGATATGACTAAAATGAGGAACTCTGAAGAACAAGAGTAATAAAATATGTCAACAGAAATTGTGAAACAGGAAGAAAAGAAAAGTTGGTTCTATTTTGAGGGGGAGAAATGACAGACTAGCCAGCCATACTTGTCTACTAATACCATTGCAATGGTAGAATAAAGTAAAAAAGATCTCTAGAAAGTTAGATGAGTCCCCTGTGGGAATCTTAAAAGATTATATTGATGTGGGAAATACAAGAGAGGTGGGCATGGACCAATTGTGATCTATCATTGAAGGGAACATCTAATCCATGAAATCACAGATCCACTACTGACTTACATGCCCACTTTGCATATAAATACAAAAAGTGACATAAAGATTGTTTATGCATATGCATAAAAAGTGACAGAATCCTTACTCCCCAAAGATTTTATAACCTAACAGAGAAACAAGACTAAATGAATATGTAAAAATATACAAAAAATAACTATAATTAGAATAGTTGCAAAGTAGTTAATCACATAATTTGGGAAGGAAAGAGCATGAAGTTAAGGGGATCAGGAAAAGCTCCATATAGAAGATGTTGACTTAGCTGGAATGGTAAAGAAAAGAAGAAATTCCAGGTATAGGGATGGCCATGAAAATGCACAGAGATAGAAGACAGAATGCTGTATGTGAAGAAAAAAGAAGAAAATCCTGCTGACTAACAACAGCATATGGAGGTAATAGTAATGTCAATGAAGGCAAAAAGTTAAACTAAGAGCCATATTGTAAAGGGATTTAAAAGCTAAACCGGAGAGTTTATATAAGTCCAAAAGGAAAAAGGGAACTACTAGAATAGATTAAGTTAAAGAAATAGTCAATATGTGTTTAAAGAAAATCATCTTGGCAACTGTGTGGAAAACGGAATCCTTCAGAACTATCTTGGATAACTGTACTGATGAGGATAGCTAAATCATTCACAGTTGATCATCATACTGTGTACAGGTTTTACTCACTTCACTCTGCATCAGTTCATATAAATCTTTCCAGGTTTTTCTGAAAGCATCCTTCTTGTTGTCATTTTTTATACCACAATAGTATTTTATGACAATCATACCACAACTTGTTCTTCAATTCCCTTATTGATGAATATCCTCTCAATTTCCAACTTTTTATCACCACAAAAAAAACTGTTACAAATATTTTGCATATGTAGGTCATTTTCCTTTTTATTTTTCTTTGAGCTACAAACCTACCAGTGGTATTGCTGACTCCAAATAGCAAAAACATCTAGGAAAAGGTAAAAATGATAACTATGCTATATGAATGCGGTACAGAGGAAGAACTGACATAGAGACATTAGATGGAGGAGAAGGGCTGGTACTTCTGACCTACTCCAAATCAGGAATGGGTTAAAGAGGGAACAATACAGATAACCATGAAGGATATAGCACCCACCAAAATCTATAAAGAAATAAGGGGGAAGGGAATAGGATAAGGTCGGGTATAAAAGGGTATGTAGAGGTTAAGTAACAGCAAAGCAAGTTAAGGAGTAGAATTAAAATAGAAGAGTTAGCAGGGATAGAAAATGAAAGATATACATAAATACAGTAACAAGGATCAGGAGTAGAATGTATTATTTAAAATAATAGTGTTGGCAAACTTTGATCTCAGACAAAGTCAAACAAAAATTCAATCAAGAGAAAAATCTATATCATGTCAGTCATTAATATTGTTTTAAATGCATATTTATGTATGTACATATGCATGTGAATATATGTGTAGGTATGCATATATGTTTATATAAATTTACATATGGGTGTGAGTGTATTGTGTATATGAATACATGTGTATACATATGTGTATGAAAAAAATCTGTATCCAGGCTTAACTGTAACCTACTTGTGAGAGATGGGGGGATGAAAGGGGAAAAAAAAGATAAATTCAAAAGTGCACGGAATAAAAAAATAACCTATGAGGAAACAAAGAAAAGATGGACAATCGTGAATATAACGTCTTTCATTTTGAGAAATGGAAATTTATTGTTATATATTTCAAATCATCCCTGACATCCTATTGAATAAATGGTAAGGGTTTTTTCCTCCTGTTTCATTCTTTTTGTATTTGGCTTTTTCTTATTTTTGTATTTCAGTTTTAAATAAATCAATTTAATTATTTAATTAAAAGAACTGCCATGATTTTTGCCTTTTTTTGAACACCCATCATTCAGCACAGTACATAGCACATAGTAGATCTTAATAAATTATTGTTGACTGACTGACTGATGAGATCATCAAAAAGGTATTGAGGGAAAAGCAAAAAAGATTCAGGACAGAATTTTAAATAGTCAGAATTGGTATATATATAACATGGATCGTTATATACAACAAAGGAGAAAAGAGATTGAGTAGTAGTTAACAGAGAACAATGGCATAAATATCCAGAGAAAGTAACTAGAACATGAATGTGGTCAACACTGTCAAATGCTATAAAGATTAAAAAAGGATGAAAATTGAGTAAAAGTTCATTAACATTGGCCTTTAATACATGTTACCCCTCCTTACCCTTAACTCGGTCTATTACAATGGAATCCTAATTGACATTCCTGTTTTTTGCCTCTCCTTTCTCAAATCTATCCTCCACATACCTGCCAAAATAATACTGCTAAGGAAAAGGACTGGTCACATCATTGTATTGCTCAAAAGGCTCCAGTAATTCTCTATAATTTCTAGAATAAAATACAAACTCCTCTATTTAGAATACAAAGTCCTTTAACTACCTAGTTGTAGACTACCTCTTCAGGATTCTTGAACATAACTTTCCTTCAGCCAAACTAGTCTACTTACTGACCAAACACATTGTAGTTCCTTTTTCTGAACATTTTTCCATATATATAAAATGTACTCCCTCCCTACCTGTCTTTAAGAATAACTAGCTTTCTAAAAGGAATTATAAAAGTGATGAGTTCAAAGAAATCTGGGAAGATTTATATGAAGTGAAAGTGAAGCAAGCAAAGACAGGAGAACAAATTGCAAAATTATGTCAACATTTTAAAGACAAAGTCATTCATAAACTATGAAATTTAATCAATGAATTTACTAAGCATGAAGGACTGATGATGATCTATGCTACTCACCTCCTAATAGTGAAGTGATGCAAAATGAGACATACAGTAGTTGGAGTTTCTGGCTTTACCAAATACTACACTACTAATTTATTTATTGTGTATCAGCAAAGCTAATAAATTATATATGTGCTTATTTTTTAGCCCTCAACTCAATAAAATTATTGTTTTAGTTAACTGTAGTTGAATTTTAGGATACTCTAAATAGGTCATTATACTTATAAAAAAACAAGAGATTTGTTTCCTCTTTGTCCATACTTAATAATCCTCATTTTCACAGAGAAACCATGTATATATAGAGGAGCCTCTATAATGTCTGGCAATCTGGCTTCCTTCCCTAACATCATTCTGAAATGGTTTCAAAGGTCATCAATGACATTCTAATTATCAAACCCATTGGGCTTTTTCTCAGTTTTCAGTTTATTTACCTCTATGTAACATATTTTCTGTATTTTCTACCTCCTCAACAAGAACCTCTATTATTTTTCCTATCTACTTATTTTTCACATTTCCTGGGTATTTCCGTATTTTCTAACTCAACAAGAACCTCTATTATTTTTCCTATCTACTTATTTTTCTCATTTCCTGGGTCCTACTCTTCTCTCTCTCCCTCACAAATATACATATTATGTGGAGTTCTAGATATATATATATAAAGAGAGAGAGAAAGAGAGAGAAAGAGAGAGCTTTCTCCTCTGAACATTCACTTTTCTATCTTAATCTATTTTGATAACAAACAATAACTTTATGTGGATGATTCCATATGTAACTACAAACTTGATATTTCCTAAGCACATGACCTACAATTTCAATTGTCTACTATGTAAATTTCCTATACTGCGCTCCAAACTTATACATAAAACCAAAATTTTCATCGTTTCCCCCAAAACCTACTTTTTATTCCTGGTTTCTTCATTTGCAAGCACCAAATCTAAGAATTCTCTCTGATAAGGCCATAACTAGAATTCTAGTATCTAGGAAAGTGATGCTAAGGGCTACAAAAATAATAGCACATATGTAAGTATGTAAGAATGGAATTTGGGGAAGATATTTCCTCAACAGGAGTCCCCATAGGGGAGGAAAAAACTCTGGGATACAACCCTAAGGAGAGAGTAAAGCAGAAACCTTGATATACCCAGAAAACTCTCAGGGGCACAGGGAACTAACAGGAAATGAAGCCAAAGAAATAAATTTCTAGAAAAGTACAGTACAGACCATAACCCAGCCACAGGTTTTCATCCCATGCAACACTTACTCATATTTTCCAATCAATCTTCAGAGGAAGCTCACCTAGCATGCTGAGACTACTTTCTTTATGTCTTGATATCACACAGGTAGCAATGCAATAGGCAGGATGTTTCTCTGCTACCCATCACTCTAACTACAACAGTGGTCTAGTCTCAATCTCTTTGGTAATATTTAACTCCACATGTACATAATTGATCATTTGATTCAAAAGTATTTATTAAGTGTTTACTACATTTCAAAAACTTTATTAAGTTCTAGGGATAAAAATACTAAAAAGCAAGGCAGTCCCTGCCCTCAAAGAGCTTATATTCTAATAGAGGAATATAACACATATAAGAGAGTAATGTTTTGGTTTTTAAAAATCAAAGTAAGAATGATTTTTTGTAATAGACTAAAAATTATCTCCACCAACAATGTATCCTTCTACTCCTAAATTTGCAAAACCCTGGTTTGATTCCCTGGAGATGGTTGTTTCATAATAATAGCTAGAGTGACCTACTTAATTCATATCATCCCCAAAATAGTTAAGGATAAAACTGAAAGGCAGGCAATAAACAAATGAAATGGGGTGTGGGGGAAGTGTCAAGATTTCCATAAATTAAGTGCTATCTCCACCAATGAGACCAGATTTGATACACAAAGAAGTAGAAATAATAATAAAGAAAAGCTACATCGACTCATCTGATCAGCCACACTGATGAGATTTATGGGAGAAGTAATATTCTTTGAGGAGCACTCCAACTGAGGGATAAGCTCTCAAGATAGCTGAAAGAAGTAAAAATTAAATCAAATGACTATGAGAATGATAGCATAAGGAGAAAGAAAGCGTATAGAATTCCTGTTTGATATGTTTAATTTTTCAACTTCAGAACTTTTGTAACACTGATTTCTATGTGTATCAACGGTATCTTTAGTGAAAATATGAGAAAAGGCAGATTTTTATAAATGCCATTTTACAGAACACTACATTTTTAGCCACAAAATTGGCTGAAATGAGCAGACATACAAGATCCTGATGTGTTTAAAAGGTGTGGACTATGAAAAAAGCATTTGAATGAATAGAATAAAATGAAGTCTTTAATGTTCTCTCAAACATTTTCATGTACCTATATAGATTAGAAATAGTTCATTTGTGGATATAAGAGCAAATATAAGTTTATGTGGTTAATATTTGATTATAAATATCAAGCAAGACAAAAAAGGAGACTAATGCTTGCGAAAGTACAAAGCACAAATTGAGGAGGAGTTCCTTATACACAGTGGGATTCTGTAGAAGCCCCTGCGGACAATGCAAAGCCTATGTGAGATCCATAATCATTCAAAAGAGCTCAGCCTAATTATCCACATAGAAAAAGTCACGGATGATGATCATTGTCAAAAATGATAGTCAGCTGAATGCAGAACATATAGAACTTATCCAAGAATTAAATAGGAGGAAGAAAACAAAGCTAAATTACATTAATGAAGGTTCGCTGCTCTTTCAATGATTTAAAACTTCTGCGAAGGGGGAAAAAATAAAATAGCATTTTCTTTCATTTCAATAATACTCAATTCTCAATGAGATATAGTTATAAATTGTTTAACTGAACATAATATACAACAACATAAGTTAGGGGGGGAAAGCATAACTAGTATAATTGCTTTATTACAAATACTCACCTAAGAATACATAAGCAAATTTTGCCTCCGGATGTTAAACGACAGAATCCAAATCTCTGTTTACTTTCAATATCTGTCAGCACAAAAGTAAAGTGCTGTCCAACTTGATTTTGGGAAACCCTAAAAAATTAAGATTATGAAATATTAAATCATACAACATCCACAATAGAAAAAAAAATTCCACAAAATTTCAAACATACTGAGGATTTCTTTTCGCTAATAACTAAAGATATATTTCATCCTTAATGCTATCCACATTCTAAAACCTGATATGTTTAAAATACTGAATGGTCAGTGCAATAGCAATTATTATATACCTACTTTTACTGAATACAAATCACTTATCTCAAAGACTAGCACCTTTCCCTCCTCATCTCCCTCTACCGCTTCCCTGGTTTCCTTCAAGTCACAATAAAAATCCCATATTCTACAAGACATCTTTTTTCAATTCTCTAAATTCTGGTGCCTTCCTTCTTTTAATTATTTTCTATTTTCCCAGTATGTAACTTGTTTGCATATATTTTGCTTATTTGCATGTTGCCTTCTTTAGATAGTGGTCTTGTTGAGGGTAAAAACTGACTTGTATTGTATCCCTAAAATTTAGTATAGTACTAAACCCACAGTAAACACTAGCAGTATTCAGCTGAACAACAACCATCTATGCTGTTGTTGTTGTTTCATCATTTCAGCCATGTTCAATTCTTTGTGATCACATATGGGGTTTTCTGAACAGACACTAGAATAGAATCCAAGTACAACAAGAAAGATGGGCTCCTAAGCAAATCTAGAGCAGTAGAGCATGAAAAAAGTAAATTTCCCAGCATGGAAAGAGAAAAGGATTCTTATAGCCTGAAAGGTTCACTGCTCAGGGAAAACGAGAGTAGCAAGCTCTGCTATGAAAATTCTAAGGTAGTCAGAAGACTCCAGGATGGGAACCTAGGGAGCAATAGAACACATTAACTAATGATCAGTGACGACTGTTATGAATGTTCAGATCAAGAAAGTTCAGCCCCAAGGTCTCTAAAGTCAGAAACACTATTCACTGAGATTCCAGCAAGCATTCTAACGATACAAGCCTGTAAACCTCAAAGATTCAGAATAGCCTTACCCCCAAAAAGTGGAAGTCAGTACAAGAACTCTGGGGAACTTAGGGCAAGACCAAACAGGGATTACAATCTCACATAATAAAGCAACAAGGGACATATCCAGTCCCTGGTACAAAGTCCCCAGTACAATTCAGGAACCAAAGCTAAGAGATGAGAATAAATCAATGAAAACTTGACAAATAAGTATCAAAAATTACTGCAGATGTACCTCTTTAAAAACTGTAAACAGACTCAAAGGAAAAAAAACAGATTTCCCAAAAAGTCTATCTGAATTCTTAAAAAAAAGCAAGATTTTTTAAAAGTAATATAAAAGCTTCTGAAAGAAAGAACTAAATGGAAAAATGCTAATTTTAAACAAGACATGAAATTTGTGAAAACTAGAATAGAAAAAAGCAAAAACACTAACTTCATGAGAAAGCAAGAAATCTTAGAAATAGGTGAAAATGTGAGATATTTGCTTTCAAAAACATAGAAAATAGAAAAGAAGTCAAGAAGAGCCCATTTATCAATTATGGGTTAAAAATTATGATCAACAACAACAACAAAAAAGCAACTTGGGAATTATATTTCAAGAAGTCATAAATGAAAACTACATATCCCATTTTAAAAACCTCAGTATAAGATTAGAAATAGGAAGAATCCATCAATAACCTTCTGAATGGAAATCTAAAATAAAGTTTCAAAATGTATAATTAATAAAGCTTTCATTTAAGCACATGAAAACAATATAAATGTGTGTATATGCATATAGATTTTTAAAAGCATCCAAAAATAAATAATTCAACTTCCAAGAAACAATAGTAAAGATCACAACAAGACCCGGCAGCTCCAATTATATAAATGAGAGGGTTTTTTGGAGTATAATATTTCAAGAGACTTTACAAACCAGAAAAAAGTTATGCTGCAAAGTTAAGTCTAAGCCTACAAGGAGAAAATGAATCTTTCTGGGAAAAGATACAAAGGACTGTCAAAAATTTCTGATGAAAAGAAGAGGAGGAAAGTAACTAAGAAATATAAAGACAAGATTCTGGAAAATTTTGAAAAGATAAATGAATTTGAACAAAATGGAAGATATACAATGAAGTGTTCCTTCAGAAACTTAACTTCCTAAAAGAATATTGAGGAAATTAAATAAGAAAAGCAGAGGTCCTGAAAGTGAATTTGTTCTGTTATGAGGATTTAAAAAAGGGAAAGAGAAAGGAAGGTAAAAAAGAATATTCTAGTGTATAAAGGAGGAAAGGGGGATAAAAGTTGCCATTTAAAAAAATTATGATATGTGAAAAGAAAATAAAAACATGGAAAAAATGCTCAGGAAAAATGAACAGAAGATGAGCCTCACTCCTATGTGAAATGAAAAAAAAGAAGACTGAACATACACAGTTTAATGTAGAAACACATCAAATGCTCAGAGAAATAAAACAGAAGAGAGAAGGGGGAGAATAAGCTAAGACCAGGAATGAAATAACTGAAATCAAATCAAACTGCCAGGTCTTTAAGAGAACATGGAGAGAGAGAAGCAAAAGAACAAATAATTAGAATCTAAAAACATGTCCTAAATTTCTTCTTAGATAACTAAAGCAGAAAATAAATGAACTGCTCTGAACCTATGCTTCTCAGAGAAACACTATTCCCTTTCCTATCTGTCCCCTATTTTGGGGATAAGAAGAAAAATGCCATTCAATTATGACCAGGATCTTCAGCCTGGTATCTTTTGATAGAAGCAAAATATCATTCTTCAGCTTTTCCCTTACCTCAACTCCTCACATGAGCTGCCTAAGGCACTGAGAGAATTCTATCAAGAGGGAACCCTCTAAGGATGTTGATAATTATTTAAAATTATTCCTCAATGATTATGAAATTCCCACCAGGTCATACCTTGCCCATCCCAGGGATTCTGAATCCATATTTATAATCTGTATCTCCATTCCTCCCCCACTGCCTATTCTTTATTCTTAATTAATTCTTACAAACCTCCCTAATGTCTCATTCTAAGTGTAACATACTCCAGCATCTTAAACTTGTTTCACAACCCCTAATGGGATCTCACAACTGAATGTGGAGGTTACAAAATTATGATTTATTATAAGTAAATGTTGAATTTGTATACTTATTTTATATACCTGTATACCCAGAGTTAAAAATTTCTTGGGAGAAAAGGGGTCATATGTGGAAAAAGTTTAAAAACTTTGCCTTATATCACTTCCATAGTGCTCTCTGAAATGTTTGCTGGATAAGTAACGAACTTTCATTTTAACTCATTTTAAAATCTTTCATTTTTCATTCATTCCATCTTCTGACTCTCACTAAGATCTGGTCCCCTCAAAATGACAACACCTACTTATGATGCTTTCCAGAACTAATTGATTTTCAGTCATCCCTCCAAGTCAATAGACAAACTAGGAAAGTTGAAACATTCCTTGCCCTCCATTGTCATTTCTAGGCTTTACCTCTACTACCACTAATCAATAAACTCTCCTCCTTTGAAAAGCACTCAATCTATATCTACCAATCAAAACTCTGGTAGCTGTTATGTACTGATCTTGAGCATACTCTCTTTCCTCAATGAATTCAACTATTGACTCACAGTCTTTCCTCCCTAAACCCTGTACTCAGAGTAGAAAACTTTAATATATGTGATATTTCAAGAAGTACTCTGACTACTTAGTATTTCATATCATCTAACTACTCCACTCCAGCTAGATTGTATAGTGAAGAGAGTACTGGGCTTGGAATCAGGAAGATTCATTGTCATGAAATCAAATCTAGCCTCAAACACTTACTATGTTTGTGACACAGGACAGTCACTTAACCCCCCCCTTGCTTTAGTTTCCTCATCTGAAAAAAAAATGAGCTGGAAATAGCAAACCATGCTCTGCCAAGAATATTTCAAATGGGGTCACAATGAGTAGGATATAACTAAAATGAATCAACAACTCTCTCCCACCTCGGCTACATAAATATAGTCCTACCCTTGATCTTACAATCACCTACAAATATATGACTTCTACTTCATGAATTCTGAAATGCTGTTTATATGATCATAATCATAATTGTCACCTGTCCCCCTGACTTGAAACCATAAGTTTCTGTCGTTTGTCTTTACCATAATCTCCAATACCTCGACATATTAACTCTAAAGATCATCACTTTGTACTACTATACTTTCCTTCTTTGCTCTAGAATTTTTATTTAATTTCTATTTGCTTCCTCTAGATTTCTTTTCATTTATAGTGTGCTTTAAAAAATCACTTTATTTCTTCTAGGAATTTTAATAAGTCTTGTATTAACATTTTAGTTTTGTTTTGAGGCTTTACTTGTAGATAGTCTGTAGTTATTATTTTTCAACTTGTGATGTGAACTCCTTAGAGCCATAAAATGGTTTTCTGGTCCCTAATTATGTTTTCTGTTTCAGATTACCTTCCATCTTCATAGTATGTATGTAATTATTTAAACTTTTTCTGCATTGCAATTTATATTTTTAAAACTCAGGGACAATTTTCTGCCTTTCTTTAAATCCCCAGCATTAAACATTGTGTCTGGTTCATAGACTGTTGATTGACTGATTTACTGAAAATCTTCTTTACTCATTATTCTAACCTTGCTTCCTTAATTAGTATTTCAAATCATAGCCAGACTTTTGTGAACTGCCAGAAGAAATAATGTTTATGCCTGGTACACAGCAAATGTTTAATAAATAATTCTTGACTTAATTTGTTTGATTCTCATCCATATTATCTGGTGCTGTGCTATTACCTTCTCTGAGTATTGAGTGCTATGTTACCAGTTCAAGCCATTAAACTTCAAACTTTGAGTAATCTACACAATGTGATTATAGGGCATCATCTAAACACTACCCTCCTGGTCTGGACTCAGCAACCACTTGACTCTTTGGTCAAAACAATACACCTATAACTTCCAAATTTCCCTGGTTCACCTATGATCAATTCATGTGAAGAGTTCAATGTGCTCAGTCTGGCTGGACCATTGTCCTACTGTCCACAGATTTCTGGCTTTTTCTATTTACTTATGCTGAAAAAAATTTAAATTAATCCTGTTTCTTCTTAGATTTCTTGATCATGATATTCTTTTTGCTATATATATCTCTAACTCCCTAGCACTCCTAACTGTAGTTCATTTTTTTTGAAAAAAAAATTTAAGCAAGTAAATTGTTAATAAAGGATTAAAAGTTAATAAATTAGACTAAAAGTATAGAATCCAGCATGTTATCATCTATTTTGTCAAGTGTTGGATCATTTCCTCTTTTTTCCCAGTCTTTATTCACAGATGTCTAAACCCATTTACTAGATCTAGAAGTCTTTTTTGTTGTTCTTACATTTTTCCTGTTAAATTATCTCTTTTTTCCAAGGTCTCTCAGTTTTCTTCCTGGAATCTTTGGTACTTTTGGTCTTTTTTCTCTCTTATTTTCCTTATCATCCATTTCTGGAATCTATCCTCTAAAGAAATCATAGAGTAGAGGGAGTCAGAAAAGTATCTGAGCATTTCATAGTTCACCAGCCTTGGTCTATGCCTCAAGCAACTTCTGGGTAATCAAAACTAACCCCAGGTGGTTCTGTGCACTTTCCCTCAGGCTTCATGGAATGCTGCACCGTACCCCTAGCTTCCCCAAATCTCATTCCTGTACTGGTGACCTGACGACCTCCCTCTTTCCTCAGTTCTCTAACCTGGCACCTCAAATTCAGAAGTCTGTTTTCCCCTACTGGTGTTTCCAACCCCAGCAGGTGGTCTGCTCCATAAGAATTGTAGAAAGCTGGCTGCTAAGGCCTGAGTAACTGAGCCTGGAACTTGACCCCACTGGAAAAAGAGAGAGGGAAAAGTGGTTTAGATACAGTTTTAATGTAATTCTGTTATCATGTCCTTAAGGGTACTAATGCTAATGTGAGAAGTTGGGGAGCAGTGCTGAATGAGCTCAGAGTTCTTCAATTTAAGAGGATTATTTTTGTCCTAAACCATGGAAATGGCTGAAGCTGCTTTACCTACAGTATATAATTTTTTTGGAGAGGTCTGAAAGGTGATAGGGATCAAAGAAAATGTCTCACTTGCCATTTTTTTACTCATATTTCCTAAAAGCCCTCTGGAGTCAAACTGATCACCATGTGAATTTTTCAGACCTAAATGCATGAGGGTGTTTTATTCAAATATAAGTTAAAAAGTAAGCTCGAATCTAAAAAAATACCAAAAAAATTCCAAATTTATTTTGGCTGCCCAACAACTGTCTTTTCCTTTCACACCATAACCAGTCCATTTTCCTTTTTAACTACAGATTTCTTTGATGAAATCCTTTATGTTTCATTTTCATAGATGGGAGGTTACCAGAGAAAAAGCACAGTCAGGAAATGGAGTGTTTTGTGGAAGAGACAAGAAGAAAGTCAGTATCAATGGATGACAAAGTATTTAGAAGGGAATAAGGTATAAGAAGACTAAAAGTAGGAAGGGGCAAGGTCACAAAGGGCTTTCAATATCAAACAATGGATTTTATATTTGGTGACAGAGTTAATAAGGAACCACTGGAATCTACTAAGTAGGACAGTAAAAAGGCCAGACCTAGGCTTTAGAAAGATCATTTTGATAGTTGAGTGAAAGATGAATTAAAGTGAAGAGAGAAATAAAACACAGGGAGCCCAAATAAATGATTACTGCAATAGAACTAACATCAGATCATGAGGGCTATACAGCTGTAGCAGTATCAAAAGAAAGAAGTGGACATATGCAAAAGATGTTGCAAATGTAGAATTAACAAGACTTAATAACAGACTGGCAGGGATTAGGAGAAATAAGAAGTCAAAAAGACATGTAGGTTAAAAAGCAGAGTAAGTGACTAGAAAATAGTTGTAAGGAAATTAAGAAGAGGGGAAGTGGTTTGTTTTGTTTTTCTTTCTGGGCAGAGAGTATGTAGGAAAAAATGAATTCAGTTTTAGACATGTTAAATATAAGATGTCTATGGAACATCCAATTTGAGATGTTCAATATACATTTAGAAATGAGACTGTAGATTAAAACTAAATGAAATATAAGAATATGAGAATTATCTGCATAAATCTAATGACTAAATCCATTAGAATTCATTAAATCACCAAGCAAGAGAGTATAGTAGAAAAAAAAAGAAAAAAGCCTAGGATTGGGCCTGATCTAAACGATCATCTGGGGAAAAAGTCTAAGAAAGAACTATCAGATAGAAGGAGAACCAAGAAAGAACATTGCCACAAAAACCTAGGGAGAGAAGAGTAACAAGAAGAAGGTGACTGGAAGTATTAAGCAGAATAAGAATTGAAAAAAGGCCATTAGATTTTGTAATTAAGAGGTCACTGGAACTTGAGATAATTTTAATTGAAAGATGAGATTGGAAATCAGACAAACTTTTTTTTAAAGTAGAAGTTGATTATACATGATCATCTTAAAAAGTTTATTTACAAAAGAGAATAGAAATCTAGGATAATGATGGAGGAGATGAGTCAATAAAGTGAGTAGTTTTTTTTAAGTATAAGAAGACATGGACTTATATTTGTAGGCAACAAGAAAGCAATCAGTACACAAGAAGACCTTGCAGATTAGTGAAAGAAAAAAAATAAGAGGGGTCAATCTGCCGAAGTAAACAGGACAGAATGAGATTACTCATGTTTGTAGGGGGATTTATCCTGGCAACAGGAAGGCCTACTTATTCATGTAAGACAGGAGGGAATGTAGCTAAGTAATATAAGATGAAGAAGAGGAGAAAAGTAGATCTCCTCTAATTTTTTCAGTGTCTTAAGTATCAATTTTCTCACTGTTTTCAGTGTAATAACTATCAGGTTTCTCAGTGAAAAGTTTGGAGGAAAGGTGAGAGTGAAGGAGTTGGGTGAAATTTGAGAAAAAATGGAAAATTCTGAAAAAGCCACTGTGATAAGAAGAATAATGAAATGATTGGCGAGATATAAAAAGTTTACATTGCTACAGTGAGAAGCAATAGACATTATGTACACACATGGGTAGTGGACTCAGATGGCAGGGGTGTTCTGAAGATTATTTAAACTGGTTCATAAAGAGTTGAATGTTAAATTTTTAACGTGAACATTTGCACCCCTGAAATTAGCAAATGCTACAAGTCAGGGACTGGTTTATTGTTCTGTTAACTATCTATACTTGACAAAGTGATAGAAAAAATAACAATATACATTAAATTTTAAAGCATATGTGTATTTTTCTCCTCAATTGTTAAACATTTGCTAGGACATTCCTGAAATCAGAACAGTTGAATATTTTTTTTCTTGCTTCAATCAGGTGCATGTGAAAAGAAGTAAAAGCAGTCAATTCATTACTGGGGCATGGTAAAAACAAGAATAGCTATAGGATAAGGGTGCAAAGGACTCAACAGAAGAGGCAAGTATAGAGCTGAACCAGTTCAACAAGCAGTCAAAATTGAAAAGGGAAGAGAGTGTTAGCCTATCCATGATATAGGAAACACCTGAGGGGTAGAAACACTGAGGAGGCAAGGATGGTGAGGACAAATTTAGGGTTTTAAACAGAAGGGAAAACAGAGTGGCAAAAAACTGTGGTCAAATAAATCCATTTCAAAGATCATGACATGAAAATAGAACATTTAGGTGAGACATATGACTTATCTTTGTGTGTGACTGATGTAAGGTGAAGGAGTACATCACTGCAAGAGAGTAACTGGAGGAAATGGGAAGTGTTTTATGGAACATCAATATGTATGGGCATGAGTAGAACATCAGAATCCAATGTTCTGTGAATTGAAGCCACAGAACAAGACTAAAATAAGCATTACAAAGACGGGGCTTTGTGTAACTGAAAATTCTGGGATTTTCTAACTTACTCAAAGCAACCTACACTGTTCTCATGCTCCTTTTTAATTCTGGGCCACGCCCACACACACACCTCATCAGATGCTTTGAGAATTGGTCCTTCAGTGTTCACAAAAGACTTTTTTCAGCACATATCTCCTTTGTGTAGAAAAATAGAAATATATCTCCCTTTTTTTCTTTTAAATGATATTTCAACATTCTTTATAAGTAAATCTACGACCATAATATTAGAATCCAAAGACAATGGCTCTTCTCTCCTTGAAGGTAAAGAGTTCATAACAATATTTTCAAGTCTTTTCTTTCTTTGGCTGTTGTACCCATTCCAGTTTCATCCTTAAATGTATTCAACATGAGTTTTCTTATTTGGATCTCACTAAGCTTTTTTATAATTATTTCACCTACAACTTGCTTCTGTTTTATAGGGTGATTCATTAATTTTTACAATTTTTTCTGAAAGGTTTTACTCATGACTTCATATTGAAGTACTTGGTGGTGTAGTGGATAAAGAGCTGGTCCAAGAGTTAGAAAGATCTGAGTTAAAATTTGGTTTCAGATATTGACTAGCTGTGTGACTCTAGGAAAGTTAGTTAACCCTTTTTTTTCTGTTCTTCATCTCTAAATGAGCTGGTGAAAGAAATGGTAAACCACTCCAGTATCTTTGCCAAGTTAACCCTAAATGAGGTCATGAAGAGTTGGACATGACTGAAACAACTGAACAACAAAACAGTACCTACCTTTCGGAGTTGTGAAGATCAAATAGTATTATATTTATAAAATTGTTTAGCATAGTGCCTGGCACACAATAGGCAATATATATTCTTATATCCTATCCTTATTCCCCCTAAACTGGTATTGCCCTTGGTTGGCTACCATCTCTTCCCACATAGCATACAAATCAGACCCTTATATATATATATATATTAGGAAATTAAAAAATGCTTGTTGAATTGAATAAGGAAATAGTGTGTGGTTTAAAACAATACAACTCAATTGGACCTAAAATAACAATGATAAACACATACTCTGCTGAAGGCATACCAGCAACTTTTTCTCATTTATTTGGAGAAGAATATTTAAAATTTAGCATTCTTACTCAATAGCAAGGGTTTCTGCAGGGTTTTTTTGTTTTTTTGTTTTTTGTTTTTTGTTTTTTTTTTTTTTGGCTGAGGCAACTGGAGTTAAGTGACTTGCACAGGGTCACACTGCTAGGGCATGTTAAGTGTCTGAGACCATATTTGAACTCAGATCCTCCTGACTTCAGGTGCTCTATCTACTGCGCCATCTAGCTGTCCCTCTGTATTTTCTGTATACTGGTTGGCTTGCTTTTTCCATTTTTATTTCTATTTCTATTCTGAACACAAAGCCAAGCTAGTGGCTTTTAGATTTTTTACAACTCTGACTTTCCATTTACTATTATGCCAATAATTATCACAATACTGGCACTAATAAACCTTTCCTGTTAAGTAGCACTCAAGAGAATTTTAGATTTCTTAGAATGGTCTTTAAGAATCCTGGGTCACCCCCATGCCACAAAGAGGCATCAGAGTAAAACTTACACAAGTACAGGCCTAATGATATTCTTTATGTATAGTCTTTTAGGATAAGTTTAGATTTTGTTTGGTGTGATTTTTTTTAAGACATCAAATGTGTGACAGCAGAGGGATAATATTTTTTCTCATAGAAGTACCACTGCAATTTACATTTATGAAAGGAGTAGTCTGATCAATGTAGAGATTTTTGAAGCACTGTAGCAATAATTACTTAATTCATCCAAGTCCTTAATTAATCAGTAACCACTGACATATTCAATTTCTAACTAAATTCCTTTAGCCTTCCCTTATATCTAAAAGTGATATCTCATAGTACATGAACAGCTCAAAATAATGTTGCTTTTTTTATTCATCAATATCTCAGGACTATGGAAAGAAAACTTTCACATTTTAAAAAGCATACTTGTTTCTTCTGACACACAAAAAAAATGTCCTGCAAAAATCTAAACTATTAAAAATCAACAACTGAAAATTAATCAGGATGTTAAAAAAAAATTAATGTTACTGAAGTACAGGTGTCTGAAAATAAACTAAATGCATTCTGTACAGAAAATTAAGTTAATTACGAACAATTTAAGCTAGTCCATGAGATAAATCACATAATTATATATGTATATATATATATGTAGCTATGCTTATTATAAAAAAGGCATAACACAAATGACAAACAAAAATTTTATTTTTTTTCATATCACACACACACACACACACACACACACACACACACACCCCTGCCAATACTATTGACTACATTCTTGCCACTGGAGGGCAGTAATAGAACTTTACCTGACTATATAGTCCAAAATTGAATGCCCATGGCACTTGAATTTTGGTTTTGAAGTGCTTAAGTGAATTCTAAAAAGGAATGATATCACTATTGGTGCAATGATGCTCTCAAATGGTTTCGTTTATATAAGCAAAGCCTATACAATATAAGTTGAATCACTGAATATATCACATAATTTAAGAAATATTATTATTTGCATTTTAAAAATTATAATGTATATTCAATTTTCACAGCTTCATTTCATGGTTTTTCTCCTTATAGTTTTCCATGATATTTCTTGGAGAATATTTACTTGGTCAACAGAACTTTTCATTCAAACTGCTTTTTAAAAAATCATTCAATCTCTTAAAGCTAGTAACATAAAGCTTTATCATTAAATATAGCAAATCTTAAAAACTAAGTGTCTTAACAATCTATTATCACTTCACTAAAATATAATGTTGATTTCAGGAAAAACTTGATAGCAATATATGCAAATAAAAAAGAAACTAACAAATTATTTGATTTTTATAGCAGGAATTGCAGGATACTCAGAAGAAATCCTAACCTGATACTTTTTTAATATTTCAGCTACTATTTGTTCAATGAATAACAAATAACATTTTCAAACCTGTTAGATTTTTCTCTCTAGTACAATGCACTATTTCTATAAAGCTACTCTTAGATAACTTTCTTCAAGCTTTATATTACACAGATGGTGTTTTCAATTAGGAGCAAGTGAGACAGAAACTAGGATCTATAGATCTATATCAAAAGACATAATTCTAAGGTTTTGTTTTAATCAAGAGCATAGTAAAATGTTTCTCCAAGTATTTATAACACATTTCTGAAGAACAAAGAAGGGAAATTGGGGAAATTGACATCTAACACTTCACACTGATTTGTGGAGAAGAGAATGAGATAGAATATTTGATAGAAATGTCTTAACCCATAATACTGATTTCACTTAAAATTTTCTTGAATACTATATAGTAATGCATTTTTACTGAAAATATATTCAATAAATAGCTTTTAAGACATGTTACCATAAGACTAAAATTATTTCAATTAATTATACTGTACCTTTCGATGTCAAAAGGGAAACAGAACTTTGGCACACTCTGTAGCACTTCCTATAAATGCAAATAAAAACAAATTTTAATTAATTTTTTTTTAATTTCACAATTAACATTTTCTTGTATGATGTTTTCCATAAAAAGTTTAACATATATATTCAGATTCTCACCCCCCCAAGAACTACAGCACAAATTCCTAGCCTAAAATAATTGATTATTAAAAAGGAATTATGTTTGTGCTTTGGCAGATTGCAAAGACAATGCTATGGAAGCCCCAGGAGGGAAAGGCCTGGCCTGAAGGGTATTAACACCCTTCACATCCCCGCTGGGATTCCCTTCAACAAGGCCATATGGATTTTACAAGAAGCACTGCACCATATGGGTAAGCCACGTCTGCTGCTACTTGTACCACAGACTAGCCACAGGGACTTCTGACAGATCCTGGCTCAAAAATATAAATGTTGTTTCAATTAAAATGCAGGCAGAGAAAGGGGAATGAAGTTGGCAGCAGAATGAATTACTGAGAGGTATAACAACTCTACATGTTTCACAGTCAAATGTTTAAAAAAGATCTTCCACTGGTTTAAAAAAAAGGCATTTACATAGTTAACCCTTTGATACAGTTCAACAACAGTAATACTAAATTTCTTTATATATATCACTCTTTAAAAAAAGTCATAATTCAGCCAACTGAATTAAATAGTACTGAATTTCTATCTTGCATATCTTAAGATGCTTAGCAGCAAATTAAAATGTTTTCATTAAAATAAAGAAAATATCCTCATTAACTGAAAAGTACAAAAATGAAGAATTAAAAAGAAGGAAAAACAAGTCCATCAGGTAAATACAGAAAAATACAAAAAACTCTCAATAATATGGCAATAAAAAAGAGTAATATTTCTATATTTCCAAGGAAAGATACTTTAATTCATGTTGTAAAAATAAAGACAGGACAGAGTCAGAGAAAAAAATCTCTCTCTCTCCTCTCTCTCTCCCTCTGTGTGTGTGTGTGTGTGTGTGTGTGTGTGTGTGTGTGTGTATCTTTAAACATTTCTACCTCTACATATCTATCTCTCAGGATCACATATTAATGTAGAGCAAAGTATTGGTTTTTAATATTTGTTTCAATAAGGCAAAAATAACCCATGCAATATTCTGAGAACTTATGTATTCCCAACTTTTTTTTAATCAATAAAGTTTGCATTTGAGAAAATCACAAAAATCAGAGTCTACTAGAGTATTTTGAAGTACAAAATGCAGTTCATTTTAAGAGAACTATTTCAAGATATTACCAGTAAGTGACCCATTATAAAGTTACAATTCTAGTACTTGGCAGACTACATCAAAAGCTGTAACTAAGAAAGAATAAGATAAGGTAAAACAATATGCCACCTTTGTAGCAGGATACTGTCTTGCTAGTGAAAATTCCTTTGTAAGAGGGGCAAAGATAATAAAAAGTCTTCAGAAGACTGCTAGCAGTTTTACCATGGATATGACAATATAATCAAATAATCAAAACAAATATTAGACTTGCATAAAAATTACTAATATAGCAAATAAAATATTATTAGATATTCATTCATTCAATCACAAGATATTCTTCCACTTACATTAAACAAAATGAAAATAAAAATTTTCATTTTGCTAATCATTCTAATTTATATACTGTTTGATACAATAACTATAAAAATCATGATTACCACATTGGGAAGATTTAACTAGATGTGAGTATTAAATATTATTTATGTATTCAATATCTGATACACATTTTTTAAAACCCATAAGAGTTTTAAATTGACACTTTAATAAAAATATATACAAATTATAATATAAAGTGTATCAATTTTTAAACTCAAACTCCATTGCGTCCCCATTCATTAGTCAAGTTCCCACCCCTCCCCCTTTTTATCTTCCTCCCAACTAACACACATGCACATAACTTCTGCGGAAACAGCCTCAGCTCGCTTCCCAACTGGCAGGAGCATCCCTCAGGGGACAAGTCTTTAAACCTCCACACTCTTTAAAATTCAACCAGCCAGCAGGTCTATAGACTGGTGTATAAACAGTATAGACAAAAAAATCCTCCCTCAGCTTATGTCAGTGACAAAGCAGCTCAGCAGTTGACTGTTTCTCCCTTGACAGTGTAAGCTGGGTTTACACAGATCAATAGCTGGAAGTCCTACCTAGCTCCCAGAGCTCGGTTTTCTTCCTTAATTACAGGTACTATTCAAACTGAAATATTTTTTAAGGCAAGGGGATAAGAGGTATTTAAATTTCTTCTTGGATTATATCCTTCCAGAAGCAATAGTTAATTGAAAATAGAAACTCCTTATAAGGAAGTATTAATACAGGCATAAAATTGGTATTTATATAATATGCTTTGAAACAATCCCTCATCCTACTAGTTTGTCTTTCATAATCTAGTACACTTTTAAACTATATAGTATTTAGCAAGCACCAATTTCCTGTTGGTCCAATATTTATAGATAAATATTTCAGTAAATCATAGTTTATTCAGAAACTTGCAATCATTTGGATATTATTTTATTTTTCCTAAACATCTCAATTCTTTCACAAAAAATTATGAATAGACTAAATATGATATTTACCTGTTGAAAAAAGCAACAAAGAAAAACTGAAAGCTGAACAGATTAAAATTGTGAAAAACAATATGTATCTTCAGAAAAAACAAAAAAACTGAAAGTAATAATAATCTGAGGGTACTACACAAATTGATTCTCTGCCTCCTAACACACACACACACACACACACACACACACACACACACACAAAAGCAACAAGTAAATGTATAGGGTAAAAGAACAGGGCCTACAACAAAGCTCAGAGAAACACTCCTGCTTAGGTAATGAAAAGTGAATAATCAAACAAAATAAGACTAAGGAAAAGTAGCCAGATAGAAACAGAACTAGAAAACTAAAGTTCAAGAAATTGTGATAGGAAATAATGCTCAGGGCAACAACTGAAAAAACTTTCTTGACCTTTCAAATTTAAAATGAACACATCACTGACACCCAGAAATAATATTTTCATTAGATAAGAAGAAATTTTAAAATAAAACTTACAAAGAGAACTAAAAATTGTAGCTAGAAAATTACATGCCAAAAAACTAATTTATAATTATTCTTTTTTACATTTTATTACAATTCCAAAGATTTCACAAAGGATACCTGAAAAAGTATAATATATATGTATATATAAAACCATTTTCTTCCACAAATACATTTCATATTAGATAATAGATTTTTGTTTCTAGTTTTTGTTGCCACTACAAAACTGTGGCAATAAATATTAGGTGTATTCATATAAGTTTTTTTGTTTTTTTGTTGTTTTTTTTGTCAAAAACCTCCTTGGGGTATAAGCCTAATAGCAGAATCATTGACTCAGAGGGAATCAACATATTAGCCATTTTATCTGCAAAATTTCAAACTACTTTCCAGAACATATGTACTAATTAAACAACTCCACCAACAAGGCATTTAATGTGCTGGTCATTCCATAACTCACTTCAATATTAACTATTCTTATCCTTTCTTATCTTTGGCAATTTGTTGGTTGAGAGTTGAAATCTTGTAAAAAAAATCATACTGATTTTCCTTTCTCTTATTATTACTGATTTGGAACATGCTTTCATATGATGTAAATCACTTGTAACTTTTATTTTGTGAATTGTTTGTTTATAGCCTTTTTCTGGTTATTATTATCAATAAAAATATTACCATCATTTATGTTTAAGTCATTTGTATAAAGTTTTTATGAAAATAATCTACACAAATTGAGGGCATCTTCAATAATAGTATTAGAAGAAAACAGGAAAACAAGTAAAAAATCCACAAAAGACCAGTTTTACTATCACACAATTAACCAAAAAATATTGATCATATAAGAACACAGATAAGAGATAGAGAGCTGAAATAAATTTCAGAGGCCATAAATGCCTTCATTTTTTAAGATGAAGTAAAACATAGGTAGTTTGTTTCATACTAGTAATGGGATTTGAACTTGGATCCTCTGTCTCTAATACCAGTGTTCAAAGTTACAGCCACTGCTAGTCTCATCTCTATGGTACCAATTTATGTACTGGCTTTAAAAAAAAAAAAAAAACACTGATTCTATATGGAAATCATCAAAAGCAGTCTTCCACCAAGGAATCTCATTTACAGACACACAACACACACACACACACACAGGTTCTCAGATTTTGGCAATTCTTTTTAACACCAACATTTTTCTGGTGATGTATGGCAGTGAACCACAGAACAAATTAAGACAAGAAGATGCTCTGCAATGTGCTGGGCACAATGTACAAAATGCAGGGCCTTCAAAGAAAGGCAAAAAGCAGTTCCTCCTCTCACAGAGCTCAGTCTACTAAGGAAAAGATCTTCATGCAAATGACTATGTAAAAACAAGATATACAAAGGACAAATTATAAATAATCTCAGAATGAAGGTACTAAGATTAAAAGGGACTTTTAAAAGACTTCTTATGAGACCTGAAAAAAGACAGGAAGTAGAAATGAGGAGAGAATTTCTTGCACAGGGAAAGCCAGTGAAATGGCAACAGAGAGGAGCACAGTGATCATAAGGAGATTATAAAATATTTCAAAGAAAGAACTAGGCAGAAAAAGCAGGGTAAAGGATGTCATGAAATAAATGTACAATGTAAAAACATGGACCTGACATATAAAATAAGAGGAGTAAGGAATGGAGAGTGTCTGCTCCCTTGATATCTTCTCAGTGTCAAAAGAGTGAAAGTTCTGAAAAGAAAATCAAAATGACACTCGGGTATAAACTTTGGGAGAACATGAAAAAGCCATATGAGATAGGCCAGCCTGGAAATATTATAATCTGTATTGCTGAGGAAAACTGATGAGACTGCAGATCCACTGGAAAACTGGAGTTAAAATTGTATCATCCTCATTTAAATATCTTTTTTCCTTTCTTTAAAAGGAAGAACTGGCAATCATAATGATTATCTTTCTCTTGTAAGAAAAATATATAAATATATGTATGTATTAACACCAAATGTTAAATGAGAAGATCAGTAAAAGAAAGCCAAACTCTGAGGAACTGAAAATACCAATAATGGTTTCTGAATATAAATGAACAAAGTCCTTAGTAGAGAAGAGCAGGATTCTGGGCAAATGTTGCCTGATCATAAATATGGTCAAAAAGTGACCACAACTTCAGAACTGGTCACAATACTAGTAGTTTTTGCTTTGTTATAAGACAGAATTAGAATCCAGGGAGGTCAAGTTGAGTTGTATATGGAAATGACTGTCACATAATAACAAGAGACAAAAATAAAACTGATAAAATATAAAGAATATATTACATTACATTACAGCTAGAAGCAAGAAGTGTGATTTGCTTTCTAATAATTGTATCAGCATAATATATTAGAGTATAAGACCTAAAGTCTTGAAGACAGACCATGACACTTACAGTTAAGTCTCTTAAATCTGAGCCTCAGTTTCCTTACCTGTGAAATGGTGATAATGACTTGTTATAATAACTTGATCCATATAAAGCACTTTTAAATATTAAAATGCTTTATAAATGGAAAATAGTGTTTTAAATAAATTAACTCCCTTTCAACTCTCTATCAATGTGTTGTCTTCCCTCATTAGAAAAAAAAACTCAGGAATTTCCTGGTTTTCTTTTTATTTTTATTTGTAATTCCAGCATTCAGGCAATAGTTGATAAATATTCAGAATCTACTATTTGCTAGTTACTGTACTAAATACTGGGGACTCAAAAAAAGGCAAAAGACATGTTAAAAGAAAGTAGAAAAGGAGCTAGTAGACCAAGAAAGACTGAAAATAAGTGATAGAGTGCAAACAGAGAGGCAATCTGTTGAAGGAAATAGGATGGAATGGAATTACTTGTACAGGTAGGAGTAGTCTTAGTAAAAAGTAGACTTTAAGTGTGACAGGAGTGAAGAAGAAGTTAGTAGCAAAAGGCATCTGAGTGATAGGAGATAAGGAAAATGAGAAAAGAGGGAGGTCATGGAGAATGGCCTCAATTTTTTTCTATAAAAGATGAGGCAAGGCACTCAGCTGAGAAGGTAGGGTCCATTATAATCAAGGTATAAGGTCCATTATAATGAAGTAGTCAGATTAAGTCAAAAGCCTTGTTTTATTTTGTTTTCTTTAAAGCTATATAATGTAGGTTTCTCAGACTTTTTTCTAATTTTAAGATAGATGCTTATCAACGAGCTAAATAAGTAATAAAACTATAACAAACACAAGAGAAGAGAATGGATTAATACCTTCAATTTTGTGAGTATTTCAAAGGCTTGGTTAAATGTATTCCATATGGAAGAGTACTGAATGCATTCTTTCAAACTTTTGCCATGTCAGAATATTTCTATAACTATAAGGAAGAGATATCTACAACTCTCAAGCCAAGAAGACATATGAATCTACATGTCTTTATATACACAGGGAAAAACAGAAGTATTATCCAGAAGATCTTAATTCTTGACAATATTATATTTCCACTTCTCCTACCTTAGGTGTGTGAAGGCCCACTACACATTTAAGACTCGGAAGCCAACAAATCCTAAAAATAAATGCAAAGTGCACAAATAAAGACTGTTTATAACTCACTTATCTGTCTAGAAGCAAAGTATATAGATGTCTTTAATTTTCCAAGATAACCTTTAAAAAAAAATCTTTGGAATATAGTAAAGTTGTAAAAGTACCTAGAGATATCCTCTGTAAAAAGGAGGTGAAATAAAAAGTTCACTGTAATGATTGAGAATTTTCTCATTCAAACACATTTTCTTCTTTTAGAAGATAAAAGTAATCTACAAATTTACAAAATGAAAGTTATATATACATCAAACTTTGAGCTGAAGAACAAAAATTGGAATTTTATTTAGTTTTATTTTGGAATGATGCCTTATTTCCCTTAAATTAGGAATGATATTGAGAACCTCTCACTTCAATTTTTTAACATGTTAAGTATCTACAACTTAAAGGAAAATTTTATCTTTAAAGAACTTAAATGACTGCCTCAAAGCAGGAATCATAGTATACCTCTTAATTCACACATATAAAAAAAAACTTGCTTTGAAATGGAAACTTCAAGGATTTGTATTTGTCAGTCTTATGTAGATGATCAGAACTATGGAGTCTACAGAGAATCACTTTTATTTAATGCTGATTTTAAAAGTCAAGACAACAACCAAAGAGATGAGAATGTTTTACACACACACACACACACACACACACACACACACACACACATGCATACACATACAAACTATACATATATCTATACACACAAATAAATATACATAAACATTAGAAACACAGCAAGGTGGTAAATTTGCAGGAAAAAGTTAAAATAGATTTAATTTAATCTGTGATAAAAGAATATAAAAAACAGAAAAAGGAAAAGAGTACATGCTAAAGCATTATTGTCTCAGCTAAAGATTCTTTTTATAAACCATCTTATAAATTTTTCTTTAAATTTTTTCTTTCTTTGTGTCAGTGGACAGTTTTTCCTTACCCTGATATGATTAACATGAGGATTACTGTCTGAAATTTTATTATTCATTATCCCCAAGTAACTTCAGGACCTATAATAACTAACCCCATTCAAAATTAAACATTAACTCTTACTTTTAATCTAACTGATTAGGTTCTAGGTAGCCAGATGTGACTGGCAGAGAAAAACTGAAGTATTGATGGACTTATTCTCTGTGCCAAGCAGGGAAGGGCACTGATGGGTATCACTTTAGCATAATAATCCCAGCCTCTGTGGAGGGCATGGATAGTCCCATTTTACGAAATCCAGTCAGAAATTCAAGTTATATCAAACGCCCAAGGTTAAATTTCTCTTATAAATCTGTCCATGGCTCCTGCCATCTTAGATGAAACCCTTTGGTTACATATACCCTGACACTCTGCCTTGTGATGTCTTTCCCCTACCTCTCCCCCACATCACATGATGCCTTTCCTTTCATCCCCCAACAAACTTCTATTCTTTCTCTTTCTTACAGCTAACTCTTATAAGGTACTAAATCTCTTGCTATTAATAACCTGTCAGTGCTCAGGGCACACTCCTTATGTTCCCTTTCTCTTGGTTAATTTCAGTTCCACTAGGGTACTTGTCTTTTCCATCATTATTTATTAAAAATTCCTTTCCTTCATAAACCCCTTTTTCTTACTCTCCCAATTCTGTTTCATATTTACCATTCCAAGTGCCTACTGTATCTCTTCAATTTGTCTAGAACCTCTTCTAAATAAACCTACCTTCTGCCAAAGAGAATGGCCATTGTTAATTCTTCATATTTCTGAACCCCAACATTTGATGCTTCTCATCATTTGGTGCTAAACCCCAAATACATCATTTGGAACCAGGAATTGCTTTCCTAAATCACATTATAACCACTTTAGCACATAGTATTTTTGATACAAAAGTCCTCTTCAACAAAATGCAATATATCATTTGTTGTGTGATCTGTGAAGGATATATAAATAAATTAGCATTGGAAAGACTATTATATTTAAACATCAGAAAGATGCTGACAATAAAAGAGCAATTTGGTGATTTTTTTTTGCCCAAGGCCACAAAAAAAATGTTTCAAAATGACTGTTACTGTCCAGTTCTTTTGCAGTAACATCTGACTGTGACTCTATTTAGGGTTTTCTTGGCAGAAATACCAGAGTGGTTTGCCATTTCCTTATCCAGTTTATTTCACAGATGAAGAAACAGACAAACAGTGCTAAGTGACTTGTCCAGGATCACAAAGCTAGTAATTGTTCGAGGCCAGATTTGAATTCAGGAAGATGAGTCTTCCAGTTCAAATCTCAGACAGTGTGAGGAAGGATTAGAGTGAGGATGAGACTTGTGACAGGAAGACCAACTGGCAGGATATTATACAGTAGTGTAGTGGTTCTGTTAGACAAGAGATGTTATGAAGATGGAAATGATAGGACCTGAAAATTATTTGGACTAAGCGGGGGGGGGATAAGGGAGAGTTATGAAAAGAATGTGGTATCCTCAATAATAATGGGAAAAATATGAAGGGAAAATGTTTTAGAAAGAAGATAATATGTTCAGTTTGGGGCATGTTAAGTTTAAGATGAATGCAGGATATCTAATTTTAGAGGACCAATAAACAAAAGGAGATGAGAAACTGAAGGTCAGGAGAGAAGCTGGGGCTAGACAAATACATCTAAAAATCATCTGCAAATAGATGACAATGGAATTCATGAGAGCTGATGAGATTACCAAGAAAAATAACATAAAGAGAGAAGCTATTCTTATTTTTTGGTATATGTATGTTTTCCTCTTTAAGGTTATATATCCATCCATTAGCAGAATCAAGGATTATACATAGTTTAGTATCTTTAGGGATGTAGTTCCAAATTTCTTTCTGGAACAGGTGTTCCAATTCATCAACAATGCACTGAAGGGCCTGAATTCTTGAAGTCTCTCCAACAATTGTAATTTTCTTGTTCATTCATTTTTGTCCATCTCATGTATGTAAGAATCTCAAAGCTGCTTTAATGTGCATCTATGTAATTATTAATGTTTCTGAGATTTTTTATAGGACAATGGATAATATCCTTTGATTTATTATCTATTACAGAATAACTTTTTTTATTAGATTGGATCAATTTCTAATACAAAGCGTTCCAAAATTTTTAGTCCCATTAAAAGCTTAATAGCATAAAACTACATTCATACTTTTGTAGCACATAGTATATCTTGAAAGTGAGACCTTTTTCTGGTAAAGTTTCTGCAAAGATTTTTCCCAGTTTATTATTTATTATCTACTGTTAATTGCATTGATTTTATTTATACAAAAAACTTTTTAATTTTTTTGTAAATAAAAGTGTCCATTTAATCATCTGATATTCTCTTTATACTTGTTCAGCCATTACTCTCTATAATTATGAATAGTAATTTCTAAATTCTTTGTCATTCTCTGGGGGGCGGAGCCAAGATGGCAGAGTGAAAAGGTGACTCTGTGTCCTCCTCCGAACTTCTCTCAAATCAACAATAAAATAAGCCTCTGAACTGATCTTCAAGTCAACAAATCAGGAAATATTTGGATACTGCTTGCAGATATCTCTGAAAAACTTCACATCAGGTTTCTCTAGCTCAGACAGAGGGAAAAACAGAGGACTCCTGTGTCAGAGAACTCTGGTGTAGGCCAGAAGTGAGGGTAGGACTGGACTCAGCTCAGCTCGTCCTGGCAAAAACTCCCAACTCCAAACTCCAAATTCCAAACACCTGGAGTTTATCTGGGGCACTCGGGACACTCTGCCCTGATTGGGGGCAGGTGTTCTGGCAGACTTGCCTTGTTTAAGGAGTAATTCGGGCTTAGTCCTAGCCCCCACCAGTCCAGCACCTTAAATTAATTCGCCGAAGTGCCCCAGGGCAAAATCTTCAGCCACTGTTTCAGCCGCTGTTTTTTTTCCCTACCTTAAAGAGATATCTACTCTGTCTAAAAAAAAATGGAGAAGCAAAAGAGAGCTCTCACCATAGACAGCTTTCATAAAGAGAAAGAAGAGATGACCCCAGATCCAGAGGTTCCTTTAGACAAAACTCCAGAGGAAATCAGCAAGGACCATCACTAGTCCCCTTTTCAAAAAACCTTTCTGGAAGATTGCTTAAAGAACCTAATAAAAGAACTGGAGGATAAATGGGAAAATAAATTGAAATTAGTGCAAGAAGGATATATCTTGCAAGAAGGATATGATGCCCTGCAAAAGAGATATGAAAAAGACACCAATTTATTGAAAAATAAAATTAGTGAAGTGGAAAAAGAGTGCAATGAACAAAAAAATTCAATTGGCCAGTTACAAAAGGAGCTTAAAAAGGTAACTGAAGAAAACAACACTTTAAAAATGAGAATTGAACAAATGCAAGTGAATGACTCAATAAGACTTCAAGAATCAGTCAAACAAAAACAAAAAAAAAAAGAAAAATTAGAAGAAAATATGAAATATCTCCTAGGAAAACAACTGACTTGGAAAATAGATCTAGGAGAGACAATCTAAGGAT
>JAJPUD010003696.1:215541-233282 GCA_023553655.1 Myrmecobius fasciatus | reverse complement strand
ATTAGGGAGATTGGTTTATAATTTTCTTTCTCTGTTTTTGTTTTACCTGGTTTAGGTATAAGTACCATTTCTGTGTCATAAAAGGAATTTGGTAGGAGTCCTTCATTCCCTATTTTTTCAAATAGTTTATATAATATTGGAGTAAATTGTTCTTTAAATGTTTGGCAAAATTCACATGTGAATCCATCTGGTCCTGGGGATTTTTTCTTAGGGAGCTGATTAATGACTTGTTCTATTTCTTTTTCTAAAATGGAACTATTTAAGTAATTTATTTCTTCTTCTGTTAATCTGGGCAATCTATATTTTTGTAGATATTCCTCCATTTCACTTAGGTTATCAAATTTATTGGTATACAGTTGGGCAAAGTAACTCCTGATTATTGCTCTAATTTCCTCTTCATTGGTGGAAAGTTCTCCCTTTTCATTTTTGAGACTAACAATTTGATTTTCCTCTTTCCTTTTTCTAATCAAATTAACTAGAGGTTTATCTATTTTGTTGGTTTTTTCATAAAACCAACTTTTAGTTTTATTTATTAATTCAATAGTTGTTTTACTTTCAATTTTATTAATCTCTCCTTTTATTTTTAGGATTTCAAGTTTGGTGTTTGAGTGGGGGTTTTTAATTTGTTCTTTTTTTTTAGCTTTTTAAAATAGTAAGCCCAATTCATTGATTTTCTCTTTCTCTATTTTATGCAAATAAGCATCTAGAAATATAAAATTTCCCCTTATTACCACTTTGGCTGTATCCCACAAATTTTGGTATGTTGTCTCATTATTGTCATTCTCTTGGATGAAATTTGTAATTATATCTGTAATTTACTGTTTCACCCATTCATTCTTTAGGATGAAATTATTTAGTTTCCAATTGCTTTTTGGTCTATTTTCTCCTGGCTTTATATTGTATGTGATTTTTATTCTGTCATGATCTGAAAAAAATACACGTACTATTTCTCCTTTCCTGCATTTGATTTTGAGGTTTTTGTGTCCTAACACATGGTCAATTTTTTTATAAGTTCCATGGACTGCTGAGAAAAAAGTAAATTCCTTTCTGTCTCCATTTAATTTCCTCCAAAGATCTATCATACCTAACTTTTCTAACATTTTGTTTACCTCCTTAACTTCTTTCTTATTTATTTTGTGGTTTGATTTATCTAGTTCTGAGAGAGGGAGGTTGAGATCTCCCACTACAATCGTTTTGCTGTCTATTTCTTCTTGTATCTCTTTGAACTTTTCCTCTAGGAATTGCCATGCTATACCACTTGGTGCATATATATTTAGTATTGATATTGCTTCATTGTCTATGGTACCCTTTAGTAAGATATAGTTTTCTTCCTTGTCTCTTTTAATGAAGTCTATCTTTGCTTTTACTTGGTCTGAGATCAGGATTGCTACCCCTGCTTTTTTTTTGTTCACCTGAAGCATAATAGATTCTGCTCTAGCCTTTTACCTTCACCCTGTATGTTTCTCTATGCTTTAGATGTGTTTCTTGTATACAACATATTGTTGGATTCTGGTTTTTGATCCAGTCTGCTATTCGCTTCCACTTTATGGGAGAGTTCATTCCATTCACATTCACAGTTAAAATAACTAATTCTGTATTTCCTGCCATCTTATTTACCCTAGCTTATGCTTTTCTCTTTCCCATCCCCTTTCCCTCCTCCCTAGTATTTTGCTTTTGATAACCACTTCCCTCAAACAATCCTTCCCCTTTAGAGCCCCACCTTCTTTTTTACACTTTTCCCTTAATTCTTCTGTTTTCACTTCTATTAGTCTATTGCCTTTCTTTTCCCCCTTTCCCTCCTGTTTCCTTATAAGATAGGACAAGTTTCTTTTTGATACCCAGTATGTCTATTATTCCCTCAGAGTCAAATCTGATGAGATGGAGATTAACACAATTCTCATTCCCCTCCCTTTTTTCCCCTCAATAGGTTTTCTTTGCCTCTACATCTGATATAATTTCCCTTATTTTACCTCCTTTTCCTCTTCTTCCAGTGTTATCCCTTTTCTACCTCTAATTTCTTTTTCATATTATCATATCATAATAATCATAAAATCACAATAATCATATCATAGTAATCATAAATTGCAATAATCATATCATAATAATCATAATGTAATATTAAAATCACAAAATCAATCCTCATTCTATAAGTAACCATAACATAGATATAGTTCTCAAGAGTTTTTTTTTTTCTTGTTACCTTTTTATGTTTCTCTTGTGTTCTGTGTTTGTAGATCAAATTTTTTGTTCAGTTCTGGTCTTTTCAGTAGAAATAGGTGAAATTCTCCTATATCATTGAATGACCATCTTCTTCCCTGGAAGATAATGCTCATTCTAGCTGGATAACTTATTCTTGGCTGTAATCCAAGTCCCTTTGCCCTTCAGAATATCTGATTCTAGGCCCTTTTGATCCTTTAAAGTAGAAGCTGCTAGGTTCTGTGTGATCCTAATTGTGGTTCCTCAATATTTAAATTGTTTCTTTCTGGCTTCTCATATCTTTTCCTTGGTATGATAGTTCTGGAATTTAGCCACGATATTCCTGGGGGATTTAATTTTTGGGTTTCTTTCAGGACGTGATCGGTAGATTGTTTCAATAAGTATTTTGCCCTTAGTCTAAAATATCAGGGCAGTTTTCTTTTATGATTTTCTGGAAGATAGTGTCTAGGTTCTTTTTTTCATTATGGTTTTCAGGAAGCCCTATAATCCTTGGATTTTCTCTCCTAGATCTATTTTCCAGGTCAGTTGTTTTTCCTAGGAGATATTTCATGGTTTGTTTTCTATCTTTTCATTTTTTTGTATTTGTTTGACTGATTCTTGAAGTCTTGATGAATCATTCACTTCCATTTGTTCGATTCTAATTTTTAATGTCTTATTTTCTTCAGTTACTGTTTTTAGCTCCTTTTTTAATTGGCCAATTTGTTCATTGTAGTCTTTTCCCATTTTTTCCATTTTATTTTGCAGTGATCTCATTTCGTTTCCCCATGTTTCTTCTAACTCTCTTTTAAGATTCTTTATGCAATCTTCAAAGAAAGCCTTGTAGCATGGAGTTTATGTCTCTCTTTGGGCCTTTTTCTGGAGTTGCTTTACCTTTAGGGATCTCAGGATTTGAGGTCTGTTCTTTCCTTTCTCCATAAAAGCTATCTATGGTGAGAGCTCTTTTTGGTTTTTTTATTCATTTTTTTTAAAGGTGTGAGATCTGTTCATGGCAAAGGAGGGACAGCTGCTTTAATTTGCCTTGGGGCAGTTTTGCTGATTGAATTATTTCAGGTGCTGGGCAGTTCTGCTGATTGAGTTATTTCAGGTGCTGGGCAGTTCTGCTGATTGAGTTATTTCAGGTGCTGATCAGTACTGCTGATTGATTGCTTTAGGGTGCTGTGTAATGGCAGCTAGGTCTGGCGCTCCCCAGGGGTTCAGTGGTTCACAATCTACCCCCCACAAAAGGCAGATTTTCTAAACCACCTGCTTACAATCAGGACAGATTGGCCCAAAAGGCCCACAGAAGACTACCAGGTGTGTGAAAAGCACAATGCTCAGACTCTTTCTCTGACTCCTGCTCCAGCTCCCTGTGCTGCAGTCTGGGTTCAGCAGCCCCTGCCCAATTAAAACAGACCTGTTTTGAAGTTCTTCCAGAGTATCTTCTTCTAGAAATGTGTTGTCCTCCAGATATTACGGATTTTTTTTACTTCAAAATCAGTCTAGAGGCTTCATATGTTGTTGGTTTGAGGGAAGGTTAGAGGAGGTTACAGAGACTCCTTTCTGATCTCCGCCATCTTGGCTCCACCCTTTCATTCTCATGATTTATGTTAAATTAAAAAGGATTTGCACAAACAAAACCAATGTAATCATAATTAGAAGAAAAATAAAAGGCTAGGAAAAATATTTTACACCAAGTTTTTTTCATAAAGGCCCCATTTCTCAAATATATAGAGAACTGATTCAAATTTATAAGAATGCAAATCATTTCCAAATTGATAAATGGCCAAAGGAGATGAGCATGCAGTTTTCAGATAAAATATAATAAAACAACACAAAATCACAAAGCTCTTAATATTCATATATTGTTAATTACAAAAATGCAAATTAAAACATTTCTAAAGTAACATCTCATACCTATCAGAATACTAAATATGACAGAAAAGGAAAATAATAAATATTGGAGGGGATATGGGAAAATTGGGATACTAAAGCACTGTTGATGGAGTTGTGAATTGATTCAACCATTCTGGAGAACAATTTGGAATTATAACCCAATCTATAAAACTGTGAATATCCTTTCATCCAACAATATTACTACTACGCCTATGTCCCAAATAGATTTTGTTGAAAGGAGGGAGAAAGGATCTATTTGTATAAAAATATTTGTAGAAGCTCTTTTTGTAGTGGCAAAGAACTGGGAATTGAGGGGAAATTGGGGAGCTGCTGAATAAGTTGTGGTAAATAATTGTAATGGAATACTATTGTGGTATAAGAAATGATTAGTAGGATGATTTCAGAAAAATCTGGAAAGATTTATGTGAACTGATGCAGAGTAAAGTGAACAAACAGGAGAACTTTGTACATAGTAACAGCAATATTATATGATGATCAACTGTGACTTATTTAGCTATTTCCAACAATAAAATGATTTAAGACAATCTCAAAGGGCTCGTGATGAAAAAATGCTATATGGCGCCAGAGAAAGAATTGTTGAAGTCTGGATATAAACTAAGCATAGTATTTTCCTATGTTCTTTAATTTAAAAAAAATTGGTTAATTTTCTCCTACAAAATGACTAATATGAAAATATATTTTACATGACTACATATATATAGCCTGTATCAAATTTCTTATCTCAGGGAAACAAAGGAAGAAAGAAAATTTGAAACCTAATTTTTTAAACAATGAATGTTTAAAATTGTTTTAAATTTAATTGGGGAAAAATAAAATATTATTAAAAAAGAAAAAAAAAAGTTTGAGCTAGGTGCCACGCAGACACATGCACCATGCACATTCAGTTATAGCTTAAAATAAACATGATTTTAAAAAAATATATATTAATCTAGTTACAGAACGGGATGATTCAGAAAAAGGAATGGACTGGAGACACGGAGTCCAGTTAGAGTTCAGACATAGATTGGTGGCAGTGAACAAAAATGGATAAAAAAAAAATAAAATGATTGTAAAAGACATCCTTAACATCCCTTCTGAATGGCTAATAGCAGATCTCATGTCATTTCTCATGATGAGTTTTAAACCAATCTCTTTTATTCTGTCTTTTAATATAGGCAGAGAACAGAGATAATCACCACCATCCAGGGTTGTTGTTATTCAGTTGTTTCAGTCATATTTGATTTTTCATAACCCCATTTGGGCTTTACCTGGCAAAGATATTGGAATAGTCTGCCATTTTCTTCTCCAACTCATTTTACAGATGAAGAAACTGAAGTAAGTAGCATCAAGTGATTCGCCAAAGGTCATAGCTATAAATGGTTGAAGCTGCATTTGAACTGAAGTCTTCCTAACCTCAGGTCAGGAGTTCTATCCACTATGCCATGTAGCAGTCCACTGTTCCATAGGACTGTCCAGCAAATAAAGAAAAATTGCCCTTTGAAGAAATAACCTCCTATTTAAAATGCTTTCATTATGAAGTTCAAAAAAAAAAGACATTTGAATGCTATGGGTAAGTTTTGTTATGTAACTCAATTTTTGATTTTCTGAAAACCATTTTTCTTAATTGAATCCAACTACAACTCACAGAATATTAGAGTTGAAAGAGATCAAGGCCATCCCATCCAAACTACACTTGATTGGGAATAACCCCTACAGTGTAACTTAGAAGTATTCAGCTAGTGGAAATGCTAGGATATGGGACCCTACTGAGAGGGAGTACAGAGGCCACCTCAACCTTTGGTACATAATAAGTTTTCTGCCAAGTTGTAGAAATGCTCTTGTAGAGCAAGGAACAATGATTTGTGACCATGGGAACAGTTTCAGTCTGAGGGTCACAGCTCGGGAGCCCTAACAGGGCTCCTCACCTGTGAGTCAGTTACTAGAGTTGGCTCTCCTCCCATTGGCAGATACCATGCATATGCAAAGTCCATGAGCTGCTTCTCTGAATGGTGATTGGGGATTGTCTACTGTTCACACACTGATCATGCTTGCAAACATGTATCCACAAGGCTGTCCGGCATACTAAACTGGAGCTCTTTTCACACTCTATGAGTCTCCCACCTCATTCATCTCACCTCTGAGATCAAAGGGCTCATATACTTTGAGCTCTTAAGACAGCAGCAACATGGAAAGACTTTCTACGTTGAGGAATTCAAAACCTCCCAAAGAAGCCTATTTCATTTTGGGACAGTTCTCATTATTATGAAGTTTTTCCTAACATCAAGCTGAAATCTGTCTCTCCCTAATTTGCATCAACTCCTCCTAGCTCTTTCTCCTTGGGCTAAGCAGAACAAATCTATTTTCTTTTCCATTTGAAATCTCTTGAAATATATATTGTCTCTCTTGAGTTTTCTCCTCTCAAAGATTACCATGTAAAGGTCATTCAAAAATAATAGATGACTTTTATGTAATATTTTAAAATTTGCATATATATGTATATACATATAATCTCATTTGATCTGAATAGTCCTATGAGGTAATTGCTACAAGAATATAACTGGGAGTAGATGGGTCTAAGAGTTAGACTTCAGAAAAAGTCAAGGGTCTATACGGGCTAAAAGAAATAGACACTGAAATTCCAAGTATACTACTAACACCATAACCTACAATGACATCAAAGAAAGAGGGAAAAGATAGATCTTTTTATATTACCAAAGAAATGGAAACTAAAGGAATGCTAATTTCTTTGGCTAAATAAATTATGACATATGGATATAATAGAATATTAGAATAGCAGTTACAAAATGGATAGTTTTAGAGTGAATAATAATACTATTATTAACTATTGCATGAGAATTATAACAGAAAAATAATTTATACAATAGCAACAGTATTATGAAGAAAAACAATTTAAAAAGACTTGAGAACTCTGATCAATGAAATAATAATAAAAAAACCCCCACAAACAAATATGATTCCAGAAGATCAAAGAGGAAGGATGAGGTATGTAAACTCCCTTCTAAAATCCACATGAGATATACACCCAGAGAGAGGGATGTGAAATGTGGACCACAAATAATATTCTCATACTCCTTGATTGATGTTTGCTTACATTGTGTTTCCTTTATCTGATATATCGTTTGTGTAGATAAGATTTTTCTTGCACAACAATGATAAGTTTGGAAATATGTATACATATATTCGATTTGCCAATATTTTAACATAATTAACATGTAGTGGATATCCTGCCATCTAGGGGAGGGGTGGGGAGTTGGGGGGAAAAATTTGTAACGGAAAGCTATGTAAGGGTTATTGTTGAAGAATTACCCACACATATGTTATGCACATAAATAAAAAAAAATAAATAAATAAGGGAACCCTCCCAAGAAAAAAAAAATAAAATCCACATGAGAGATTCAAGTTACAGAATGAGATATATTTTTGCACATTACTAATGTAAATTGACTTTCTGTTGTATATATTTGTTATGAATGTTTTATTTTTATTTTTTCTGTTAGTTTTGAAGTAATGGGAGGTGGGAGAGATAGATAATAAATACTTATTGAGAAATGATTATTGTAAATTTTTTAAAACTTAAAAAAATATAAAAGGAAAAATTTTCAGTTAAATATTTTGTTAGGAAGGGTCTGAAGGACAATTAGCTCTGTTGTGTATGAACAGGCCAGCTAGACCAGTGTCAAACTCAAATAGAAATGAAACCTTGTAGGAACATATTGATTTAGAAAATCACAAATTATCATTACCTGTGCTGAATTGTGTTTTTATTTATTTTGTTAAATATTTCCTAATTATATTTTAATCTTATTTAGCTGTACTTTTGTGGGCAAAGTGGGGGACAGCTTGCAGGGGATAGGGTGTGGATTATAACTAGTTTGACACTTCCAGATTAGATAATGCACTTGTCTTCAGAGCTCAGACTGAATTCATATCTGTCTCTTGCCAAGGCTATCTAAGATTCCCAACAGAGTATGAGCGATGAAACGAACTGAATTGAAACTGATAGTTCTAAATCAAGATTGAGTAACTTACTGAGGTGAGGTGTTTTTGAGCCAGGATTTTGAACAGGAGAGGATAGACTCTCCCATCTTTTTTGATAGAGGTGATAAATAACCAAAGTAACAATGAGTCAAAGGGGAAAAGCTTCTGCCAGAGAATTCCCTGAAAAAAAGAACTCCTTAAAAAATAGAATCAGCCAAATGGAAAAGGAGGTACAAAAGCTCACAAAAAATTAGAATTGGACAAGTAGAAACTAATAACTTCATATCGAGATATAATAAAAACAAAGTCAAAGGAATGGAAAAAAAATAGGAGAAAATGTTATCTCATTGGAAAATAATTAACATGAAAAATCAGGCTCAGAAGGCATGGAATATGTCATTCCAGAGACCAAAGGAAGTAAGATTACAACCAAAAATTACTTATCCTGCAAAATGATTATAATCTTTCAAGGGGAAAAGCAAATATTCAATGAAATAGAGGATTTTCAAAAATTCTTGATGAAGGGGGCGGAGCCAAGATGGCAGAGTGAAAAGGTGACTCTCTGCCTCTCCTCCAGTCTTCTCTCAAATCAACAATAAAATAAGCCTCTGAACTGATCTTCAAGTCAGCGAACTCAGAAATATTTGGGCACTGCTTTCTGAAGAACTTCATATCAGGTTTGTCTAACTTGGACACAGAGATAAATAGACAACTCCTGTGTAGGCCGGAACTGAGGGTGGGACTCAGCTCAGCTCATCATGGCAGAAATTCCAAACTCCAAACTCCAAATTCCAAACACCTGGCATTTATCTGAGGCACTCCGAACACTCTGCCCTGATTGGGGGCAGGTGTTCTGGCAGACTTGCCTTGTTTAAGGAGTAATTCGGACTTACTCCTAGCCCCCACCAGCCCAGCACCTTAAGTTAATTCGATGAAGTGTCCCAGGGCAAAGAGCTTTAGCCGAGGTTTTTCCAAACCTTAAAGGGATATACATGCTGTCTAAAAAAAATGAAGAAGCAAAAGAGAGCTCTCACCATAGACAGCTTTTATCAAGGCAAAGAAGCGATGACCCCAGATCCTGAGGTTCCTTTAGACAAAATACCAGAAGAAGGTATTAAAGAGCATCACTGGTCACTTTTTAAAAAGGCTTTTCTGGAAGATGGCATAAAGAACCTCAAAAGAGAGCTGGAGGATAAATGGGAAAATAAACTGAAATCAGTGCAAGAAGGATACAATATCTTGCAAGAAGGATATGATGCCCTGCAAAAGAGATATGAAAAAGACACCAATTTATTGAAAAATAAAATTAGTGAAGTGGAAAAAGAGTGCAATGAACAAATTGGCCAGTTACAAAAGGAGCTTAAAAAGGTAACTGAAGAAAACAACACTTTAAAAATAAGAATTGAACAAATGCAAGTGAATGACTCAATAAGACTTCAAGAATCAGTCAAACAAAAACAAAAAAATGAAAAATTAGAAGAAAATATGAAATATCTCCTAGGAAAAACAACTGACTTGGAAAATAGATCTAGGAGAGACAATCTAAGGATTATTGGACTTCCTGAAAGCCATGATGAAAAAAAGAATCTGAACACTGTCTTCCAGGAAATCCTGAAAGAAAACTGCCCTGAGATTGTAGAATCAAAAGGCAAAATCACCATTGAAAGGATTCACCGATCACCTCCTGAAAGAGACCCCAAAATTAAAACCCCAAGGAATATCGTGGCTAAATTTCAGGACTATAGCACCAAGGAATAGATTCTGCTAGCAGGTAGAAAGAAACAATTCAAATACCGAGGATCAATAATTAGAATCACACAGGATCTGTCAGCCTCCACATTGAAGGATCAAAGGGCCTGGAACCAGATATTCCGAAGGGCAAAGGAACTTGGATTACAACCAAGAATAACCTATCCAGCTAGAATGAGCATTATCCTCCAGGGAAGAAGATGGTCATTCAATGATATAGGTGAATTTCACCTATTTCTAATGAAAAGACAAGATCTGAACAAAAAATTCGACATCCAAACACAGAACTCAAGAGATGCATAAAAAAGTAAAAAGGAAAGAACTCTTGAGAACTTTATTTTTACTAGGGGGATACTTAAAGTTTGGGGGTATAATTAACTAGATATTACTTTGATAATATGAAAAAGAGAACTAGAGGGGAAAAGGTTGTCATACTGGGGAAAAGAGGGAAAAAGTGGTAAAATAAGATCTAAAGAAAAGGAGGTAAAAACAAGGTAAAATCACTTGAAGAGACAAAGAAAACCTAATATAATTGAGAGAAAGAGGGGAGGGAGATGAGCATTGTGTAAATCTTACTCTCATCAGGTTGGGCTCTAAAAGTGTATATCAGACATTTGATTTCACATAGAAACTTGTCTGTTGCTAGAGGAAAGTGGGAGGGAAAGGAGGAAAAGTAAGGGACAAACTAATAGAAGGGAAAATAGAAGAATCAGGGGAAAGGAGTAAAAACAGGGGGAGGGGATCTAAAGCGTGGAGTATTGTTTGGGGGAGGGGGTCATCAAAAGAAAAGTACTGAGGAGGGGGGAAGGGAGAAAAGGGAAAGGAAAGGGGAAAACATAACTTGGGTAAATAAGATGGCAGGAAATAAAGAATTAGTTATTCTAACTGTGAATGTGAATGGGATGAACTCTCCCATAAAGCGGAAGCAGATATCAGACTGGATTAAAAACCAGAATCCCACAATATGTTGTTTATAAGAAACACATCTAAAACATAGTGACATATATAGGATGAAGGTAAAAGGCTGGAGCAGGACCTATTATGCTTCAGGTGAACAAAAAAAAGCAGGGGTAGTAATCCTTATCTCAGATCAAGTAAAAGCCAAGATAGGTCTAATCAAAAGAGATAAGGAAGGAAACTATATTTTATTAAAGGGTACCATAAATAATGTAGCAATATCTATACTAAATATATATGCACCAAGTGCAATAGCACACAAATTCCTAGGGGAGAAATTAAGAGAGATGCAAGAAGAAATAGACAGCCAAACTATACTAGTGGGGGATCTCAACCTTGCTCTCTCAGAATTAGATAAATCAAACCACAAAATAAACAAGAAAGAAACTAGGGAGATAAACCAATTGTTAGAAAAGTTAGGTATGATAGATCTATGGAGAAAGTTGAATGGAGACAGTGGGGAGTTTATTTTTTTCTCAGCAGTCCATGGAACCTATACAAAAATTGACCATGTGTTAGGGCATAAAAACCTCAAAATCAAATGCAGAAAGGCAGAAATAGTAAATGCATCCTTTTCAGATCATGATGCAATAAAAATCACATGCAATATAAGGCCAGGAGAAAATAAACCAAAAGTTAATTGGAAATTAAATTATCTAATCCTGACGAATGACTGGGTGAAAGAGCAAATCATAGACACAATCAATAATTTCATCCAGGAGAATGAAAATAAGGTGACAACATACCAAAATTTGTGGGATACGGCCAAAGCGGTTACAAGGGGGCAATTTTATATCTCTAGATGCTTACTTGCATAAAGTAGAGAAAGAAAACATCAACGAATTGGGCTTATTATTAAAAAAACTAGAAAAAGAGCAAATTAAAAACCCTCAAATACCAAATTGGAAATTCTAAAAATAAAAGGAGAAATTAATAAAACTGAAAATAAGAAACTATTGAATTAATAAATAAAACTAAGAGTTGGTTCTACGAAAAAACTAACAAAATAGATAAGCCTTTAGTTAATTTGATAAGAAAAAGGAAAGAGGAAAATCAAATTGTTAGTCTCAAGGATAAGGGAGAACTTTCCTCCAATGAAGAGGAAGTTAGAGCAATAATTAGGAGTTACTTTGCCCAACTTTATGCCAGTAAGTTTGATAATCTAAATGAAATGGAGGAATATCATAAAAAATATAGATTGCCCAGGTTAACAGAAGATGATATAAATTATTTAAATAGCCCCATATTAGAAAAAGAAATAGAACAAGCTATTAACCAACTCCCTAGGAAAAAATCTCCAGGGCCAGATGGATTTACATGTGAATTCTACCAAACATTCAAAGAACAATTAATTCCAATACTACACAAACTATTTAAGAAAATAGGGACAGAAGGTATACTGCCAAAATCCTTCTATGAGACCGATATGGTGCTGATAGCTAAACCAGGTAGGGTGAAAACAGAGAAAGAAAACTATAGGGCAATTTCCCTAATGAATACTGATACAAAAATTTTAAATAAGATATTAGCAATGAGATTACAGAAAGTCATCCCCAGGATGGTACACTATGACCAAGTAGGATTTATACCAGGGATGCAGGGCTGGTTCAATATTAGGAAAACTATCAGCATAATCAATTATATTAATAACCAAATTAACAAAAACCATATGATTATCTCAATAGATGCAGAAAAAGCCTTTGATAAAATCCAACACCCATTCCTATTAAAAACACTAGAGTATAGGAATAAATGGGCTTTTCCTTAAAATGATCAGTAGCATCTATTTAAAACCATCAGCAAGCATTGTATGTAATGGAGACAAACTAAAACCATTCCCAATAAGATCAGGAGTGAAACAAGGCTGCCCACTGTCACCATTACTATTTAATATTGTATTAGAAATGTTAGCTTTAGCAATAAGAGAAGAAAAAGAGATAAAAGGAATCAGAGTAGGTAATGAAGAAACCAAATTATCACTCTTTGCAGATGACATGAGGATATACTTAGAGAACCCTAGAGACTCAACTAAAAAACTACTAGAAACAATTCACAACTTTAGCAAAGTGGCAGGATTCAAAATTAATCAACATAAATCCAAATAGCAGATGATAGGATAAAATATTTGGGAATCTATCTGCCAAGGGAAAGTCAGAAACTATACGAACTAAACTACAAAACACTTTCCACACAAATAAAATCAGACCTAATCAATTGGAAAAATATTAAGTGCTCATGGATAGGCAGAGCAAACATAATAAAAATGACAATACTACCCAAACTAATCTATTTATTTAGTGCCATACCAATCAAACTCCCAAGAAATTATTTTACAGATGTAGAAAAAATAGTAGCAAAGTTCATTTGGAAGAACAAAAGGTCAAGGATTTCAAAGGGATTAATGAAAAAAAAAAGGCAGACGAAGGTGGCCTTGCTGTACCAGATCTAAAACTATATTATAAAGCAGCGGTCATCAAAACCGTTTGGTACTGGCTAAGAAATAGAGCAGTCGATCAGTGGCACAGGATAGGTTATCAGAACAACCTAGGCATTAACCTTAACAATTTAGTGTTCAATAAACCCAAAGACCCCAGCTTTTGGGATAAATACTTACTATTTGGCAAAAACTGCTGGGAAAATTGGAAACTAGTGTGGAAGAAATTAGGGCTTGACCCATACCTAACACCACATACCAAGATAAGATCTAAATGGGTTCATGATCTAGATATAAAGAGGGACTTTGTAAGCAAGTTAGAGGAATGTAATATAGTTTATCTCTGAGACCTGTGGAGATAGAATAAATTTATGTCCAAAGAAGATCTGGAACTCCTAATTGAACACCAGATAGATAATTTTGATTATATTAAGTTAAAAAGTTTCTGTACAAATAAAACTAATGCAGACAAGATTAGGAGGGAAGCATCAAATTGGGAAATCATCTTTACATTTAATGGTTCTGATAAAGGCCTCATTTCTAAAATATATAGAGAATTGTCTCATATATATAAGAATTCAAGCCACTCTTCAATAGATAAGTGGTCAAGGGATATGAACAGACAATTTTCAGATGATGAAATTAAAACCATCTCTAGTCATATGAAAAGTTGCTCCAAATCACTATTGATCAGAGAAATGCAAATTAAGACAACTCTGAGGTACCACTACACACATGTCAGATTGGCTAAAATGACAGTAAAAGATAACGATGAATGTTGGAGGGGATGTGGGAAAACTGGGACACTAATACATTATTGGTGGAACTGTGAACGGATCCAACCATTCTGGAGAGCAATTTGGAGCTATGCTCAAAAAGTTGTCAAACTGTGCCTACCCTTTGACCCAGCAGTGTTTCTACTGGGCCTATATCCCAAAGAGATCTTAGAGGAGGGAAAGGGACCCACATGTGCAAGAATGTTTGTGGCAGCTCTTTTTGTAGTGGCTAGAAACTGGAAACTGAAGGGATGCCCATGAATTGGAGAGTGGCTGAATAAATTATGGTATATGAATGTTATGGAATATTATTGTTCTGTAAGAAACGACCAGCAGGACAATTTCAGAGAGGCCTGGAGGGATTTGCATGAACTGACGCTGAGTGAAACGAGCAGAACCAGGAGATCATCATACACAGCAACAACAGTATTACATGATGATCATATCTGATGGACATGGCTCTCTGCAACAAAGAATTATCTCAAACCAGTTCCAATTGTTCACTGAAGAAAACCATATACACCCAGAGAGAGGGATATGAAATATGGACCACAACATAACATTTTCATGATCTCTATTGACATTTGCTTGCATTGTGTTGCCTTTCTCTGATTTTCTTTTTTTTCTTGTAGATAGGATTTTTCCTGCATAACTTCTCAAGCATTTCAACATTATTAACATGTAGTGGACTTCCTGCCATCTAGGGGAGAGGAGGGGACTGGGGGTAAAATTTGTAATGGAAAGCTTTGTAAAGATCAATGCTGGGGAACTACCCATACATATGTTATACAAATAAAAAGCTTTAATAAAAAAACCTAAAAAAATTCTTTATGAAAAGATTAGAGCTGAATAGAAATAGAAATTTTGATGTTCAAATACAAGACTAGAGAGAAATTTTTAAAAGGTAAACAGAAATGAGATATCACAAGGGATTCAATAAGGTTAAAGCTTATATTTGACAACAGGAAGATAGTGTTTCTAATTCCTAAAAGCTTTGTTATCATTAGATTAGTTAGAAGATGTATACATAGGCAAAGGGCATGGGTGTATTTGAATATGATGGGATGATAACTACAAAAATTAAAGTAAGGGATGAGAAAGAGAAATGCATTGGGAGAAGGGGAAAAGAAGTAGTAGAATGAAACAAATTATCTCACATAAGAGTTATGAGAGAACTTTTACAAGAGAAAAGACTAGGGAACTGGAGGCAGGGAGAGTGCTTGAACTTTACTCTCATCAGAATTGGCTCAAAGAGGGAATAACATATATACTTAGGTATAGAAATCTATCTTATCCTTCAGGAAAGTAGGAAGGAAAGAAGAGAAGAGAAGGGGGTTGATAGAAGGGAGAGAAGATTGGGAGAGATGGTAACCAAAAGCAAAACACTTTTGAGGATGGACAGGGTGAAAGGAGAGAGAGTAGGATAAACAGGGTAGAAATAGGATGGAAGGAAATACACAATTAACGTATACATAGGGAAAAAATATAACAATGCCTCATTTCTCAAGTATATAAAGAATGAGTTGAATATATAAAAATAAGAGCTGTTCCCTAATTGATAATGGCTAATGGATACAAACAGGTAGTTTTCAGACAATAATCAAAACTATCTATAGCCAATTTTTTTTCAAAAAAATATTTTAAGTCATTATTAATTAGAGAAATGCACATTAAAAAAAACTTGAGATACCACCTCATAGCTATCAAATTGGCCTATATGACAGAAGAGAAAAATGGCAAATGTTAGAGGGAATGTGGAAAAAATGTGATACTAACACACTGGTGGTAGAGTTGTAAACTTATTCAGTTTTTCTGAAGAGTTATTTCCAAAAGATCATAAAACTATACATACTCTTTAGCTCAGCAATACCCTTGCTAGGTCTTTATCCCAAAAAGATTAAAAAAAACAACAACAGAAAGGAAAAGGACATACATCTGTATGTATGTGTATATGTGTGTATGCATATGAATGAATATGTATGTGTGTGTGGGTTTCTCAGCTTTTTATATGGTGACAAAGAATGATGTGTGCGTGCGTGATCTCAGATCTTTTTAAGGTAGCAAAGAATTGAAAACTGAGAGGATGGCAATCAATTAGGGGATGGCTAAATAAGTTGTGGTGCATGATTGTGTGAGAATATTATTACACTATAAGAAATAATGACTAGGATAGTTTTAGAAAAACCTAGATTTATATGAACTGATGCAAAGTGAGGTAAATAGAAGCAGGAGAATTTTTTTAACACAGTAACAGCAATATGTATGATGATCAACTATGAATAACTTGGCTATTTTCAGCAATATGATGATCTAAGGCAATCTCAAATGACTCAATAAAAAATGTTCTTTACCTGCAAAGAAAGAATTGATGAAGTCTGAAAACAGATAGAATCATCTTTTTTTTTAACTATGTTTTTCTTGAGTTTTGTTCTGTTTTGTTTTTTGTCTCCCTCCTGCAAAACATGAAAAATTTGGAAATGTTTTATAAGGTTACACAGGTATAATCTATATCAGATTGCTTGCCTTCTCAAGGAGAGGACAGAAGAGGAAGAAAATGAGGATTTGGAACTCAAAACTTTTTAAAAAATTGCTAAAATTGTTTTTACATGTAATTGGACAAAAAAAATAAATAGACAATAAAAAAGCTCCTTGATGAAGTTGAAAAAAGAGAGTGTAAAACCTGGCTTGAAGCTTAAAAAGAAAATAATAAAGACCTTGACCTGACAGATAGAAGGAGAAGAAATGGAAGCATTATCAGATTTTCTCAAAAATCCTTGTAGGTGGTGACTACAGACATGAAATTGAAAGACTCTTGCTCCTTGGAAAGAAGGTTATGGTAAATCTGGATAGCATACTAAAAAGTAGACATATCACCTTGCTGACAAAAGTCTATGTAGTCTAGTAATGCTTGGCTGTGAGATATGGACTACAAAGAAAATCAAGCACCACATAATTGATGCTTTCAAACTATAATGCTGGAGAAGATTTTTGAGAGTCTCTTGGACAGCAAGGAGGTCAAATAAGTCAATACTTAAAGTAATTAAAAGCATTCACTGGAAGGTCAAATACTGAAACAGAAATACTTTGCCCACATAATGAGAAGGCAGAACTCATTGATATTGGAAAAGATTGAAGCCAAAGAGAAGGTGATGGCAAAAGATGAGATGAATAGTGTTATGAAGATGAGTTTGGACAGAATTCAGGAAATAGTGGCAGAAAGAACAGCCTAGTGTACTGTGGTCCATAGGGACCACAAGATTCATGAAGTGAATACGAGGGAATGTTTAAACAATAACAAGATAAAAACCACATATAGCTACCCATAGAAAAGTGAACCCAAGGAGCCTAACATACCAGCTCACTGCACAAAGACATTGCTTTATGAAGAGACCATCAGCTAAATAACCTATCCAGTCTATCTTAGCAGCAGATCCAGCACCAGAGTGACTGGTTGGCATTGAAGGTGCTCTCCTGGGCAGTACCTACAACCCTTTATTCTGTTATTCTTGTGGGCTTTCTGTAGGCTTCAGACTTTACTCTACATATGCTACCCTTTCTGACTTGAAAGGTCTCTTCTGCCTTTTTAAGGACAGCGTTTTGTGCTACGTTTAAAAACTAAATCTGTAATAAGTGCATCTGAGATGGAATTTCCCACTAAGCATCTATTTTTTTTTAATAAAGCTTTTTATTTGCAAAACATATGAGTGACCTTTCAACATTGACCTTTGCAAAAAAAA
>JAJPUD010003696.1:201618-215441 GCA_023553655.1 Myrmecobius fasciatus | reverse complement strand
AAAACATATGAGTGACCTTTCAACATTGACCTTTGCAAAAAAACTTTTTTTTTCCTAAGCTTTTCCTTTCCCTCCCCCCGCCCCCCACCCCTAGATGACAGGTAATCTAATACATGCTAGATAGGATAAATTATATGACAAATACAATACATGTATACATATCTATACAGTTATCTTACTGCACAAGAAACATCAGATCTAGAAAGAGAAGAAGAAAAAAACAACCTAAGAAGGAAAACAAAATGCATGGAAATATTCACAGAAAGCGTTAAAATGCTGTGTTGTGGTTCACTCTCAGTTCCCACAGGCCTCTCTCTGGATGTATATGACTATCTCCATCGCAGCACAACTGGTTTGAATCACATCATTGTTGAAGAGAACCATGTCCATCAAAATTGATCATCGTATAGTCTTGTTGCTGTGTATAATGTTCTCCTGGTTCTGCTGATTTCACTCAGCATCAGTTCATGCAAGTCTCTCCAATCCTCTCTGAAATCCTCCTGCTGGTCATTTCTTACAGAACAATAATATTCCATAACATTCATATACCATAATTTATTCAGCCATTCTCCAATTGATGGGCATCTTTTCAATTTCCAGTTTCTTGCCACTACAAAAAGGGCTGCCACAAACATTTTTGCACATGTGGGTCCCTTTCCCTCCTTTAAAATCTCTTTGGGATATAGGCCCAGTAGAAACACTGCTGGGTCAAAGGGTATGCACTGTTTGATAACTCTTTGAGCATAGCTCCAAATTGCTCTCCAGAATGGTTGGATCCGTTCACAGTTCCACCAACAATGTATCAGTGTCCCAGTTTTCCCACATCCCCTCCAACAGCTATCATTATCATTTCCTGTCATTTTAGCCAATCTGACAGGTGTGTACCCACTAAGCATCTAAATGAACAAATTTCAAAGCTGAAAGAAAAGATTATGATGATGGACTCTCATTTAACAACAATAATTTGGGAGCTGAAGAGAATCATTCATGGACCATTGGATGTAGAGCTGGAATAACATTTGAATCAGAAACAAACCGTTAAAAGTAGGCTCATCTTGTACTGTGATCTTAGGAAGTATTTAATGTCTGTGTATTCTGTCTTAACAGAATGTTGATTTCTGGGACATGAAAAAGCACATTCTCCAAATAAATCTTTCTTCCTCTTCTGGTTAACCAGATGTATTGATAAATTGTAACTAAAAAGTAAAGATGGAATTGGAAAGCTCTGCCTAAAACTGATTGGAAGTAGCAAAACAGCCAACCGAGCCCAGTCCAGTAGTAGCCAACCTGGTAAGAAGCCAGCATAGCTGCCAAGTGAAAAGTTTGATCCATTTCAAATGGATTGGCCAAGCTAATGGAGCAAATCTCATTGACAGTAGAACATCTTGTGCAACACTGACATGATGCCCCACATCAATGGTTCCAGAGTTATAAGTTGCTTTGGCCACATGTCCTCCCTTAACATATAACTACTACAGATATACTTTTAAGTTTTCCACTCTTCCTTCCACAGACTCGCTATGTATTTGTGGAAGGCAATACTGTTGATGGGGCAGCTAGGTGGTGCAGTGGATAGAGCATCAGCCCTAAAGTCAGGAGGTCCTGAGTTCAAATCTGGCCTCAGACACTTAACACTTCCTAGCTGTGTGACCTTAGGCAAGTCGCTTAGCCCCAATTGCCTCAGGGGGAAAAAAAAGACTATACTGTTGATGTTGGGGAAAATGCTTCACATATATTCTTCTTGCCAAATGATTTAAATGAATATCCATGTTAAAGAATTGAGTCTTCTGGTTGATTGCTAAGGGGAAGAATACCAGTGGGGACTCCTGATACAGTGTTAGGAGAATAGCTACCAACAGTGTTACTTCTGAAAAGGGTAGAAGCCACACCTCAAATCAATACCCTCATTTTACATATGAGAAAAGGTTACTTGCCCAAGAAAGGAATGTGATTTATCCAAGGTCACAAAAGTAATAAAATATCAGAGACTGCAATTTTTAATCCAAGGTTTCTGACTCCAAATACCATGTTCTTTCTACTATATCACATTATCAAATCAGGAAGGTATATTGGGAACATTCTGGGTAAAATTCAAACTTTAGGTGGTTGCCTTAAGATAAATGTTGAATGTTAATTCACTAAAAGATATTTGAAGAAGACAGAGGGGTTGCAGCGAAGTGGGTTTGAGGGTTTCAAATCCATAATCCTGCTTGAAGATAAGTGGGCTTTTCTACTTGGTGTTCATAGCCTGCTGTGCAGGTCCCCAGTGGACCTATAAGGACATCTCCAGCAGCCTCTCATTAAGGTTTGCCCAAAAGGAAGATTTGGTTTTCTCCAGGCTTGGAAACCTGAGCTCATCTAAGATGTTCTTTCTGTTGGTATTGATAGTCAGAATCACTAAGGCCACATGCGTCAGCCTAGACTGTGTAGGCCAAGAGTAAAATGAGTGTAAATGAAATTTTTAAAAAGGCAAAAAACAGGCACCTTAGGTGTTGATTTTTCCCACATTTGGTCATGTTTTCATCAGCTATTTTCATCCAGGGTTAGACTGACCCCACCATTCACTAGCAGTTCTCATTCTAATTTTTTCCATGCAGAGATTCTGTCCAAGTTTCAGAGAATTTCAATACTGGAAGAGGTCCAATGTCCCAGAGCTGGTCCAGCAAAGCCAAGTCACACTAGCTTCTGAACTTCTGGTGTGTAAACTTTAGGCAGGGCTTTGAGATTTATCACAACAATGTTTGCAATGAGTATAATCTGAACAGGTACAACTGCAACAGTCTTCCTCAAGAAACCATTAACCTCCTTTTATTTTTCCCATATTCATGATCCCTTTAGAACTCAGGCTTTGTATTTCAGGCAAGGGTTGTTGATATACTCAAGTCAACTGTTCAGAAGGAAAAGGACTTCTTGGGAATGCCACTGACTGAAGATCAAGTGTAAGCTGAGTCACAATATTGTCAATATGTTTCAGTCACCTACATGTTTCTTGAAATATGGTAGCATCTCTTTATAAAATGGCTTGTCATTAACCACATTTGGATAGACCACAGGCCAAACATTCTTTTAATGTAACAGTAGTAATAAACATTACAATAAACTTTATTTCATTTGATTTTCATAACAGTCCTGTGAGGTAAATGCTATTACAATCTCCATTTCATGGATGAGAAAACTGAGGCTCAAAGGCAGATATGACTTGCCCATAGTCACTCAGCAAATAAGTTTGAGAGGCAGGGACTCAAATCTGGGTCCTCCTGGTTCCAAATCTAGGAATCTGTCAATGATAACAATCTCTGATATAATCACATTCCATGCATTAAAATCTCATCTGATCAGAGTTATAAATAGATCATATAAAATTATTATTTTATATTATTATATAAAATCTATTATCACATAAAATTATTTTTATCTATTAGATAAAATAAATAAAATAATTTTATATATATTATTACATAAAATAGATTGTTATCCTATTCTTCACACAGCAGAAGAATTCATATGTTTGTCATCAATTTAGAAATAATCTTCAATTGGTCAGCTTCAAGCTTTGATGAATGAGTTCCTTTATGCCCCTAATAAAATGAATGGATCTCTTTTAAGTTTATTTATCTCTGGCTTTCATTTTCCCATAACATAGAAGGAGCAGAAAGAAGCACCAGGCTGATACCAAGTTGAAATTGCTTGTTGTTGTTTGGGGCAGGGGGAGCAGAACATAGTGGCTAAAATGCTAGACTGGGAGTCATCATGGACCCAGGGCCAAATCCTTTTTCTGAGTTAACTGGCTGAGTGACTTTGGAATTAATTTCACTAAGCCTCTATTTCCTCATCTGCAAAACACAGATAAGAATAACCATACATGAACTCACAGGGATGTTTAAAGTATGCATAAAGTACATAGCAAGACTTTAAAAGCCATATAAATGTTGTTACAACTGCCTTTAGAGAGTAACTTGGAAATACACTCCTTCCCTAAGCACCAACTTTTCCGGCGAGGACATCAGGCAGAATTTGTTGATCACATGCTAGTTGCTATCTTGGGTCCTGAGGTGGGGTCTTTTGGATCTGAAGGCCCTGTTTGTCAGCACTTGGAGTCTCTCCACAGCAGTACTGCTCAGCTGCAACAGCAACAGACAAACGGGTGTGTTGTGGCACTCCCCAGTGACCAAAGAGCCACCTCCTATGAACAAAGCCAATGGCAAAATGGGGCAAAGACTGAATAATGCACAGGATGACACCATGAAGCTGCCTGTGCAGCCAGTGTGCATGCTACCACATTTATTTTCATGATCTCAGTAAGATTCCCTACTCATTAACATTCTCTCCCTATATCTCCAATGAGACCAAGAATTCTTATAACCCAAATGAGAAGGAGGTGAAGGAGAGCCCTTTCCCCACAAGACTGTATTCTAGCTTTGCAATAATACCTAAGCTAGTCTTCATTCTTAGAAGGCATCAAGCTTCTTCATACAAATAAAACATTCACAAAGACTGTCAACAGTTATCATCAACTTGAGACTTTTGAAACATCAGCTCTGGAAGGCAACTTAGATTATTTCAGATTTGGCTTCAGTCTGCCCTTCCAGGCTTGCCGCATATTATTGTTCTTCAAGAGCTCTCTCTTCCAGCTTTAAGGCACACTTGTTCTTTGTGCACACAATTCCATCTTTCATTTTTGTGCCTTTGCCTTCGCTGTCCCCACAACCCTTTATGCCTGGAAATGTGATTGCTCCTCACCCTCACCTCTTAAAATCTCTTCCTTCAAAAATTGGCTAAAATGAAGCCTCCTAAATGAAGCCTTTTCTGATTTCTGAACTGTTGAGCCCCTTCCCATCCCCCACCCCCACTCCACTTCCATTTGTGACATTATTTTGTATTTATTTAGATACATGTAATTCTACCCATCCTCCACATACATAAGACTGAAAATTCCTTGAGAATGTGAACTTTCTTTGATTTTTGTCTTTCCAGCACCAACACAATGCTTGGCAGAATTAAGTACTTAATAAATGCTTGCTAATTGACTGACTCCTGTGTATTATATGTAGTCAGTTAGCATTTATGAATCACCTAGTATGTGTCAGACACCACAATAAGCTCTGAGAACTCACAATGCGGGAGACAACAAACAAATAAAACAAATAAATATTCTTTTTATCCCTAGTGCTTAGCTCAGTGCCACTTAATCTTTTCTTGTTGCTTTGATTTGATAATATGACCCTTATCAAATCACTTCCCCACACTTAGCAACTTTCAAAGGCTAAGTTGCAGAGAAGGTGCTGATTTGCAGTGGTAGGAGTTTCCTCATCCTCTTTCTTTATACAAAGATCCCAAATTGAGAGCCTATCTCCATTATCATTATCATCACTAATAGTGCAATATAGCCTTTGTCCCAAGGAGGGAAAAAAAAAAAAAAAAGAAGCTCCTTGTGTATAATGGCAGCTGTCCCGTGACATTTGGAGTGCTTAGGTTATAATATACATGTCATGGGTATAGAATTACTACCACATGGAGGGACCTGATTTCAGCCATTGGTATCTGCTAGGAGAACTGACAGAGCAAGACAGGGACAGTCATGAATGACTCATGTAATGCTGGGGAGCCACTAGAAAGAAGCCATCCTCTGAATCTGATAAGATTGTTCTGCTTTGAATCTTGTCCCACCACAGAATGATAACAAGAACAAAGCACACATAAGCCTCCAAGTTCCACCATCCAAATCTATAGAAGCCACTTCTGCTAATTGAAGGTGATGCTCTTTATACTAGCTGGAGGAGGGAAGGGGAAGGGAAGAATGGGAGATGGCTCATTGTTTAGGATGGGCTTGAGATGCAGGTGGGCATATTGTAATCACAAAGAAGGAAAACATTTAAGAAGGTCCTTTCTACCACACAAGCCACCTTTCTCCCAAAGCTTTATTGCCTTAGGAGGAAATCCAGAACTTTGTTTGGGTCTGGGATAGGAAGGAATTGGGGCAATGCAAGCTCCAGTAGACATCTTGATACTTTCCTCCTTTTCATCTGAAAGTTCTTAAGGTTTTTCAAATTTATCATTTTCTGTGGTGGAAACAAATTTGATCTTTCCCCTATCTCTCTCCTACCAGTCTTCATCCTTTCTTAATTGCAGGTTCAATCTACCCCCACCAATGAGGATGAGATAGATGGGAAAACAAAATGGATTTTCCTGGCAGGGTTAGCAAATTTAAGGAGCAAGTTGAGGATAGTGGGGGGAAGCAGAGAAATCTGATCATCACTTGTCTGAAGTAATTTAAATCCAGACAGACACATTCTTGACAACACATTTTACCCAACATTTAGGAGAGAGGAGGAACAAACTCTCAGTTGCAAAGAATCTAAGGCACTCTGATACAAATAAACAAAATACACCTTGAGAATCAGGCCCCACCTTTGAAAAGCATGATGGGAATGTCCTTCTTTCCAGGTAGGCTTGCTTATTGTCTAATTTCCTCCAGGGAAAAATTCAGGAGGAAAGGTCAAGGAGAAAGCTTGCTGAAGATTATGTTCTGCTTTCCCTTACTTCAGAGATGAATCCTCTAGTCTTTCCCAATTTGGTCACCATTGTGTCTCAGTGTAGGACAATAGATTCAATTCGATAGTCCTTTTTGTAATCATGACTGACTTTTCCATAGTCAAATCAGTCATGCCCAGGATCCTCAGATGGACGCTTTCACCCATTTGCATCTGTCTTTTCTGTAACTTGAGTTAATGCCTGACTCCAAGCGTTCTCCCTCCCCACCAGCTGTTGGCCATAATCCTTTGGGGCATTAGCAAGGTGTCTTTGCTAAGTTTCCTAATTAAAAGGAGCTGGTGGGTAAAGTTCTCTGGGGGATGGGTAAGGGCCCAAAATCTCCCAGTTTGAGTGCATTAATATTGAGCACGTAGTCTCAGGTTTAAAAAAAAAAATCAGTGTTTCAGATTTGGATATGAGTGGTTGGCTGGGAAGAGGAAGAAGAATAAAAGAATAGAGGATTTCAAGGATGTAATTGGGATGTTTGTTAGTAGGGCTCACTCAGCTATTGTCTTTTTAAAAATTTATTAATACTTTTTATTTGCAAAACATATGTATGGGTAATTCCTAAACATTAACCCTTACAAAGCTTTCTGTTACAAAATTTTTCCCCTACTCCCCACCCCTCCCCTAGATGGCAGGATATCCACTACATGATAAGTATGTTAGAATACTTAAGAAATCGAATATATGTATAGTTATTGCCACACATCATTTTTTGTGAAGGAGAAATCGTATCTACAAGAAATAATAATCTGATAAAGGAAATACAATGCAAGCAAACCTCAATAGAGAACATGAAAATGTTATGCTGTGCTCCACGTTTCACATCCCTCTCTCTGGGTGTATATGGCTTTCTTCACTGAACAACTGGAACTGGTTTGAAGCATTTCATTGTTGAAGAGAGTCATGTCCCTTAGAACTGATCCTCATATAGTCTTGTTGTTGCCATGTATAATGATCTCCTGGTTCTGCTCATTTCACTCAGCATCAGTTCATGCAAGTCTCTCCAGGCCTCTCTGAAATCTTCCTGCTGGTCGTTTCTCACAGAGCAATAATATTCCATAACATTCATATACCATAATTTATTCAGCCACTCTCCAATTGATGGGCATCCATTCAGTTTCCAGTTTCTAGACACTACAAAAAGAGCTGCCACAAACATTCTTGCACATGTGGGGCCCTTTCCTTCTTTTATGATTTCTTTGGGATATAAGCCCAATAGAAACACTGCTGGGTCAAAGGGTATGCATAGTTTGATAACTTTTTGAGCATAGCTCCAAATTGCTCTCCAGAATGGTTGGATCTGTTCACAGCTCCACCAACAATGCATCAGTGTCCCAGTCTTCCCACATCCCCTCCAACATTCATCGTTATCTTTTCCTGTCATTTTAGCCAATCTGACAGGTGTGTAGTGGTACCTCAGAGTTGTCTTAATTTGCATTTCTCTGATCAATAGTGATTTGGAGCATCTTTTCATATGATTATAAATAGTTTTAATTTCATCATGTGAAAATTGTCTGTTTATATCCTTTGACCATTTATCAATTGGAGAATGGCTTGAATTCTTATAAATATGAGACAATTCTCTATATATCTTAGAGATGAGACCTTTATCAGAGTCCTTAAATGTAAAGATTATTTCCCAATTTGATGCTTCCCTCCTGATCTTGTCTGCATTAGTTTTGGTTGTACAGAAACTTTTTAACTTAATATAATCAAAATTATCTATCTGGTGTACAATTAAGAGTTCCAGATCTTCTTTGGACATAAATTTATTCCATCTCCACAGGTCTGAGAGGTAAACTATCCTATGTTCCTCTAATTTGGTTATAATATCACTCTTTATATCTAGATCATGAACCCATTTAGATCTTATCTTGGTGTGCAGTGTTAGGTGTGGGTCCAGCCTTAATTTCTTCCACACTAGTTTCCAATTTTCCCAGCAGTTTTTGCCAAATAGTGAGTACTTATCCCAAAAGCTGGGATCTTTGGGTTTATCAAACACTAAATTGCTAACATTATTACCTAGCTTGTCCTGATATCCTATCCTATGCCACTGATCGACTGCTCTATTTCTCAGCCAATACCAAATGGTTTTGATGACCGCTGCTTTATAATATAGTTTTATATCTGGTACAGCAAGGCCACCTTCATCTGTCTTTTTTTTTTCATTAATTCCCTTGAAATTCTTGACCTTTTGTTCTTCCAAATGAACTTTGCTACTATTTTTTCTAGATTTGTAAGATAATTTCTTGGGAGTTTGATTGGTATGGCACTAAATAAGTAGATTAGTTTGGGTAGTATTGTCATTTTTATTATATTCGCTCGGCCTACCCATGAGCACTTAGTGTTTTTCCAATTGACTAGGTCTGATTTTATTTGTGTGGACAGTGTTTTGTAGTTTAGTTCATATAGTTTCTGACATTTTCTTGGCAGATAGATTCCCAAATATTTTATGCTATCATCTGTTATTCTGAATGGAATTTCTTTTTGTATCTCTTGCTGCTAAACTTTGTTGGTAATATATAAAAATGCTGATGATTTATGTGGATTTATTTTGAATCCTGTACTAAAGTTGTGAATTGTTTCTAGTAGTTTTTTAGTTGAGTCTCTAGGGTTCTCTAAGTATACCATCATGTCATCTGCAAAGAGTGATAATTTGGTTTCTTCATTACCTATTCTAATTCCTTTTATCTTTTTTTCTTCTCTTATTGCCAAAGCTAACATTTCTAATACAATATTAAATAGTATTGGTGACAGTGGGCAGCCTTGTTTCACTCCTGATCTTATTGGGAATGGTTCTTCACTCAGCTATTGTCACAAGCTAGTATAGAGTCTGTGTCTTCTCCCAAGAAGGTGGGACTCTGGTGACTCTTTTATTTTTAATTTTTCTGTTTGACTTTTTTTTAAGGCTGTGTTTGCACAATACTTAACTTTCTGGGGGAACAGTCATCCAGCTAATAAGTGTGAAGGAAACATGGAATTAGGTCTGAAGAAGGGTTCAGTACTTACCTAATGTGTAACTTGGTTCCTCTGGGAGTTTCAGTTTACTTCTTTAGAAAATAGAAAATCTTTATTTCTTTTTTTTTAATTAAAAGCTTTTTATTTACAAAACATATGGGTGATTTTTCTACATTGATCTTTGCAAAAACCTTTTTTTTTGTTCCAAGCTTTTCCCCTCCTTCCCCCACCCCCACCCCTAGATGACAGGTAATCTAATACATGCTAAATATGATAAATTATATGACAAATACAATATATGTATACATATCTATATAGTTATCTTACTGTACAAGAAACATCAGATCTAGAAAGAGAGAAGAAAAAAAAACAAACTAAGAAGGAAAACAAAATACATGGAAATATTCACAGAAAGCGTTAAAATGCTATGTTGTGGTCCCCACTCAGTTCCCTCAGGCCTCTCTCTGGATGTATATGACTATCTTCATTGCTGAACAACTGGTTTGAATCACATCATTGTTGAAGAGAACCATGTCCATCAGAATTGATCATCGTATAGTCTTGTTGCTGTGTATAATGTTCTCCTGGTTCTGCTGATTTCACTCACCATCAGTCCATGCAAGTCTCTCCAGGCCTCTCTGAAATCATCCTGCTGGTCGTTTCTCACAGAACAATAATATTCCATAACATTCATATATGATAATTTATTCAGCCATTCTCCTATTGATGGGCATGCTTTCAATTTCCAATTTCTTGCCACTACAAAAAGGGCTGCCACAAACATTTTTGCACATGTGGGTCCCTTTCCCTCCTTTAAAATCTCTTTGGGATATAGGCCCAGTAGAAACACTGCTGGGTCAAATGGTATGCACAGTTTGATAACTTTTTGAGCGTAGTTCCAAATTGCTCTCCAGAATGGTTGGATCTGTTCACATTTCCACCAACAACATATCAGTGTCCCAGTTTTCCCACATACCCTCCAACATTCATCGTTATCTTTTCCTGTCATTTTAGCCAATCTGAAAGGTATGTAGTGCTATCTCAGAGTTGTCTTAATTTTCATTTCTCTGATCATTAGTGATTTGGAGCACCTTTTCATATGACTAGAAATAATTTCAATTTCTTCATCTGAAAATTGTTCATACCTTTTGACCATTTATCAATTGGAGAATGGCTTGAATACTTATATACTTGAGTCAATTCTCTATATATTTTAGAAATAAGGTCTTTATCAGAACCTTTGAATGTAAAAATATTTTCCCAGTTTACTGCTAACCTAATCTTGTCTGCATTCATTTTGTTTGTACAAAAACTTTTTAACTTGATATAGTTGAACTTATCTATTTTGTGATTAATGATGATCTCTAGTTCTTCTTTGGTCACAAATTCCTTCCCCCTCCACAGGTCTAAGAGGTAAACCAACCTACATTCTTCTAATTTGTTTATAATATCATTATTTATGCCTAAATCATGAATCCATTTTGACCTTATCTTGGTATATGGTGTTAGGTGTGGGTCAATGCCTAGTTTCTTCCATACTAGTTTCCAATTATCCCAGCAGTTTTTGTCAAATAGTGAGTTTTTATCCCCAAAACTAGGGTCTTTGAGTTTATCAAACACTAGATTACTATTGTCATTGAGTATTTTGTCCTGTGAACTTAACCTATTCCACTGATCCACTACTCTATTTCTTTTTTTTTTTTTTGAAAATTTTATTTTATTTGTATAACATATGTGTAGGTATTCAATAATAACCCTTACATAGTTTTCGGTTACAAATTTTTCCCCCAATTCCCCACCCCTCCCCTACATGGCAGGATATCCACTACATGTTAATTATGTTAAAATACTTGGCAAATCGAATATATGTATACATATTTCTAAACTTATCATTGTTGTGCAAGAAAAATCGTATCTACACAAAAGACATATCAGATAAAGGAAATACAATGTAAGCAAACATCAATCAAGAGTATGAGAATGTTATTTTTGTGGTCCACATTTCACATCCCTCTCTCTGGCTGTATATGGCTTTCTTCAGTGAACAATTGGAAGTGGTTTGAAACATGTCATTGTTGAAGGGAGCCATGTCCATCAGAATTGATCATCATATAGTATTGTTGTTGCCGTATATAATGATCTCTTGATTCTGCTCATTTCACTTAGCATCAGTTCATGCAAGTCTCTCCAAGCCTCTCTGAAATCGTCCTGCTGGTCATTTCTTACAGAACAATAATATTCCATAATATTCATATACTATAATTTATTCAGCCATTCTCCAATTGAAGGGCATCTATTCAGTTTCCAGTTTCTAGCCACTACAAAAAGGGCTGCCACAAACATTCTTGCACATGTGGGGTCCTTTCCTTCCTTTATGATTTCTTTGGGATATAGGCCCAATAGAAAAGCTGCTGGGTCAAAGGGTATGCACAGTTTCATAACTTTTTGAGCACTGTTCCAAAGTGCTCTCCAGAAAGGCTGTATCCTTTCACAGCTCCACCAACAATGCAACAGTGTCCCAGCCCTCCCACATCCCCTCCAACATTCATCATTAACTTTTCCTGTCATTTTAGCCAATCTGACAGGTGTGTAGTGGCACCTCAGGGTTGTCTTGATTTGCATTTCTCTGATCAATAGTGATTTGGAGCACCTTTTCATATGACTATAGTTTTAATTTCATTCTCTGAAAATTGTCTGTTCATGTCCTTTGACCATTTATCGTTTGGAGAATGGCTTGAATTTTTATAAATATGAGACAATACTCTATATATTTTAGAGATGAGACCTTTATCAGAACCCTTAAATGTAAAGATGATTTCCCAATTTATTGCTTCCCTCCTAATCTTGACTGCATTGGTTTTGTTTGTGCAAAAACTTTTTAACTTAATATAGTCAAAGTTATCTATCTGGTTTTCAATTAAGAGTTCCAGTTCTTCTTTGGACATAAATTTATTCCATCTCCATAATTTTGAGAGGTAAACTATACTACGTTCCTCTAATTTGCTTACAATATATCACTCTTTATATCCAGATCATGAACCCATTTAGATCTTATCTTGGTATGTGGTGTTAGATTTGGGTCAAGCCCTAATTTCTTCCACACTAGTTTCGAATTTTCCCAGCAGTTTTTGTAAAATAGTGAGTACTTTTCCCAGAAGCTGGGGTCTTTGGGTTTGTCAAAGACTAAATTGCTATAGTTATTGCCTAGTTTGTCTTGTGATTCTATCCTATGCCACTGATCGACTACTCTATTTCTTAGCCAGTACCAAATGGTTTTGATGACCGCTGCTTTGTAATATAGTTTTAGATCTGGTACAGCAAGCCCACCATCATCAGCCTTTTTTTTTTCATTAATTCTCTTGAAACTCTTGACTTTTGTTCTTTTAAATGAATTTTGCTACTATTTTTTCTAGATCTATAAGATAATTTCTTGGGAGTTTGATTGGTATGGCACTAAATAAGTAAATTAGTTTGGGTAGTATTGTCATTTTTATTATATTCGCTCGCCCTACCCATGAGCATTTTAAGTTTTTCCAATTGACTACGTCTGATTTTATTTGTGTGGAAAGTGTTTTGTAGTTTAGTTCATATAGTTCCTGACTTTCCCTTGGCAGATAAATTCCCAAATATTTTATACTATCAACAGTTATTCTGAATGGAATTTCTTTTTGTATCTCTTGCTGCTGAACTTTATTGGTAATATATAAAAATGCTGATGATTTATGTGGATTTATTTTGTATCCTGCAACTTTGGTAAAGTTGTGAATTGTTTCTAGTAGTTTTTTAGTTGAGTCTTTAGGGTTCTCTAAGTATATCCTCATGTCATCTGCAAAGAGTGATAATTTGGTTTCCTCATTACCTACTCTAATTCCTTTAATCTCTTTTTCTTCTCTTACTGCCAAAGCTAACATTTCTAAGACAATATTAAATAATAATGGTGACAGTGGGCAGCCTTGTTTCACTCCTGATCTTATTGGGAATGGTTCTAGTTTGACTCCATTACATATGATGCTTGCTGAAGGTTTTAAGAAGATACTACTAATCATTTTAAGGAAAAGCCCATTTATTCCTATACTCTCTAGTGTTTTTAATAGAAATGGGTGTTGGATTTTTATCAAAGACTTTTTCTGCACCTATTGAGATAATTCATATGTTTTTTGTTAATTTGGCTATTAATATAATTGATTATGCTGATAGTTTTCCTAATATTGGACCAGCCCTGCATTCCTGGTATAAATCCTACTTGGTCATGGTGTATTATCCTGGGGCTAACTTTCTGTAATCTCGTTGCTAAAATCGTATTTAAAATTTTTGCATCAATATTCATT
>JAJPUD010003696.1:133939-191618 GCA_023553655.1 Myrmecobius fasciatus | reverse complement strand
TCAGAGAAATGCAAATTAAGACAACTCTGAGATACCACTACACACCTGTCAGATTGGCTAAAATGACAGGAAATGATAATGATAACTGTTGGAGGGGATTTGGGAAAACTGGGACACTGATACATTGTTGGTGGAACTGTGAACGGATCCAACTGTTCTGGAGAGCAATTTGGAGCTATGCTCAAAAAGTTATCAAACAGTGCATACCCTTTGACCCAGCAGTGTTTCTACTGGGCCTATATCCCAAAGAGATTTTAAAGGAGGGAAAGGGACCCACATGTGCAAAAATGTTTGTGGCAGCCCTTTTTGTAGTGGCAAGAAACTGGAAATTGAAAAGATACCCATCAATTGGAGAATGGCTGAATAAATTATGGTATATGAATGTTATGGAATATTATTGTTCTGTAAGAAATGACCAACAGGAGGATTTCAGAGAGGATTGGAGAGACTTGCAGGAACTGATGCTGAGTGAAATCAGCAGAACCAGGAGAACATTATACACAGCAACAAGACTATACGATGATCCATTTTGATGGACATGGTTCTCTTCAACAATGATGTGATTCAAACCAGTTGTTCTGCGATGAAGATAGTCATATACATCCAGAGAGAGGCCTGTGGGAACTGAGAGTGAACCACAACACAGCATTTTACCGCTTTCTGTGAATATTTCCATGCATTTTGTTTTCCTTCTTAGGTTGTTTTTTTTCTTCTTCTCTTTCTAGATCTGATGTTTCTTGTGCAGTAAGATAACTGTATAGATATGTATACATGTATTGTATTTGTCATATAATTTATCCTATCTAGCATGTATTAGATTACCTGTCATCTAGGGGTGAGGGGTGGGGGGAAGGAAAGGAAAATCTTGGGAAAAAAAAGTTTTTTTGCAAAGGTCAAAAAAAAAACAAGTTGGTATATTAATTTTAAATATATCACAGCATAAGGAATGACAATTTTAAAATTTGGAGAAATATGATAGAGCTTATATGAAATTGATACAGAATATAGAAAGCAGAATCAAAAGAATATGTAACTTTTACAACAATGCAAATTAAGAAAACACTAAAAAATCACAGAAAATGTATAAATTATAAATTGTAGAAATGAAAAGTGACAATGTACCATCATCAAATGACCAGTTTTGCTTTTGTTGTAATTGTTATGAGAAGATAGTCTGTAAGAGAAGGTATTGATTGAGAAATGAATGGTCTGTCAAAACAAAAAAAAATTTATTGGGATACAGTTGGGCAAAGTAACTCCTGATTATTACTCTAATTTCCTCTTCATTGGTGGAAAGTTCTCCCTTATCATTTTTGAGACTAACAATTTGATTTCCCTCTTTCCTTTTTCTAATCAAATTAATTAGAGGTTTATCTATTTTGTTGTTTTTTTCATAAAACCAACTTTTAGTTTTATTTATTAATTCAATAGTTTTTTTTTTTACTTTCAATTTTATTAATCTCTCCTTTTACTTTTAGGATTTCAAATTTGGTGTTTGATTGGGGGTTTTTAATTTCTTCTTTCTGTAGCTTTTTAAGTTGCAAGCCCAATTCATTGATTTTCTCTTTTTCTATTTTATGCAAATAAGCATCTAGAGATATAAAATTTCTCCTTATTACCGCTTTGGCTGTATCCCACAAATTTTGGTATGTTGTCTCATTATTGTCATTCTCTTGGATGAAATTAGTAATTTTGTCTGTAATTTGCTGTTTTACCCATTCATTCTTTAGGATAAAATTATTTAGTCTCCAATTGCTTTTTGGTCTATTTTCTCCTGGCCTTATATTGCATGTGATTTTTATTCCATCAGGATCTGAAAAAAATACATTTACTTTTTCTGCCTTCCTACATTTGATTTTGAGGTTTTTGTGTCCTAACACATGGTCAATTTTTATATAAGTTCCATGGACTGCTGAGAAAAAAAATAAACTCCTTTCTGTCTCCATTTAATTTCCTCCAAAGATCTATCATACCTAACTTTTCTAACATTTTGTTTACCTCCTTAACTTCTTTCTTATTTATTTTGTGGTTTGATTTATCTAGTTCTGAGAGAGGGAGGTTGAGGTCCCCCCACTATTATAGTTTTACTGTTTATTTCTTCTTGCATCTCTCTGAACTTTTCCTCTAGGAATTGCCATGCTATACCACTTGGTGCATATATTTTTAGTATTGATATTGCTTCATTATCTATGGTACCCTTTAGTAAGATATAGTTTCCTTCTTTGTCTCTTTTAATTAGATCTATCTTTGCTTTTACTTGGTCAGAGATCAGGATTGCTACCCCTGCTTTTTTTGTTCACCTGAAGCATAATAGATTCTGCTCCAGCCTTTTACCTTCACCCTGTATGTATCTCTATGTTTTAGATGTGTTTCTTGTATACAACATATTGTTGGATTCTGTTTTTTAATCCAGTCTGCTATCTGCTTCCACTTTATGGGAGAGTTCATTCCATTCACATTCACAGTTAATATAACTAATTCTGTATTTCCTGCCATCTTATTTACCCTAGTTTATGCTTTTCTCTTTCTTATCCCCTTTCCCTCCTCTCTAGTATTTTGCTTTTGATAACCACTTCTCTCTAACAATCCTTCCCCTTTAGAGTCCCACCCCTTTTTTCCCCCTTTCCCTCCTGTTTCCTTATAAGATAGGACAAGTTTCTTTTTGATACCCAGTACATCTATTATTCCCTCAGAGCCTAATCTGATGAGATGGAGATTAACACAATTTTTATTCCCCTCCCTTTTTCCCCCTCAATCATTATTGGTTTTCTTTACCTCTACATGTGATGTAATTTCCCTTATTTTACCTTCTTTTCCCCTTCTTCCAGTGTTATCCCTTTTCTACCTCTAATTTCTTTTTCAGTTTATCATAATAATCATAAAATGACAATGATCATAGCATAATAATCATAATGTAACAATAAATTCATAAAATTGACCCTCATTCTATAAGTATCTATAACATAAATATAGTTCTCAAGTTTTTTTTTTCTTGTTACCTTTTTATGTTTCTCTTGTGTTCTGTATTTGTAAATCAAATTTTTTGTTCAGTTCTGGTCTTTTCAGTAGAAATAGGTGAAATGCTCCTATATCATTGAATGACCATCTTCTTCCCTGGAAGATAATGCTTATTCTAGCTGGGTAATTTATTCTTGGCTGTAATCCAAGTTCCCTTGCCCTTTGGAATATCTGATTCCAGTTCCTTTGATCCTTCAAATTAGAAGCTGCTAGGTCCTGTGTGATCCTAATTGTGGCTCCCCAATATTTAAATTGTTTCTTTCTGGCTTCTCTTAATATCTTTTCCTTGGTATGATAGTTCTGGAATTTAGCCACGATATTTCTGGGGGACTTAATTTTTGGGTTTCTTTCAGGAAGTGATCGGTGGATTGTTTCAATAAGTATTTTCCCTTCTGGGTCTAAAATATCAGGGCAGTTTTCTATTATGATTTCCTGGAAGGTAGATTCTACGTTCTTTTTTTCATCATGGCTTTCAGGAAGCCCTATAATACTTAGATTGTCTCTCCTAGATCTATTTTCTAGGTCAGTTGTTTTTCCTAGGAGATATTTCATGTTTTTCTCTATCTTTTCATTTTTTTGTTTTTGTTTGACTGATTCTTGAAGTCCTGATGAGTCATTTATTTCCAATTGTTTGATTTTAATTTTTAATGTCTTATTTTCTTCGGTTACTTACTGTTTTTAGCTCCTTTTGTAATTGGCCAATTTGTTCCTTGTAGTCTTTTTCCATTTTATTTTGCAGTGATCTCATTTCATTTCCCCATGTTTCTTCCAACTCTCTTTTAAGATCCTTTATGTAATCTTCAAAGAAAGCTTTGTGACATGGAGTCTAGTTTATGTCTCTCTTTGGGGCTTTTTCTGGAGTTGCTTTACCTTTAGGGGCCTCAGGATTTGAAGTCTGTTCTTGCCTTTCTCCATAAAAATTGTATATCATGAGAGCTCTTTTTGGTTTTTTATTCATTTTTTTAAAGGTATGAGGTCTGTTTAAGGCAAAGGTGGGACAGCTGCTTTAGTTTGCCCTGGGGCAGTTCTGCTGATTGAGTTATTTCAGGTGCTTGGTAATTCTGCTGATTGAGTTATTTCAGGTGCTGGGCAGTTCTGCTTTAATTTGCCCTGGGGCAGTTCTGCTGATTGAATTATTTCAGGTACTGGGCAGTTCTGCTGATTGAATTATTTCAGGTGCTGATCAGTTCTGCTGATTGATTGATGGCCCTAGGGTGTTGTGTAATGGCAGCTAGGTATGATGCTCATCAGGGGTTCAGTGGTTCACAATCTACCCCCCACAAAAGGCAGACCCTCCAAACCACCTGCCCACAATCAGGACAGATTGGCCCAGGAGGCCCGAAGAAGACTCCCAGGTGTGTAAAAAGCACAATGCTCCCACTCCTGTTCCAACTCCTGTGACGACTCCTGTTCCAGCTCCCTGCTCCAGCTCCCTGCCCTGGACTCCCTGTGCTACAGTCTGGGTTCAGCAGACCACCCCCCTGCCCAATTAAAACAGACCTGTTTTGAAGTTCTTCCAGAGTATCTTCTTCTAGAAATGTGTTGTCCTCCAGATATTGTGGATTTTTTTTGCTTCACAATCAGTCTAGAGGCTTCATATGTTGTTGGTTTGAGGGAAGGTTAGAGGAGGTTACAGACACTCCTATCTGATCCTCGCCATCTTGGCTCCATCCCCGGAAGTTCCAGAAAATCTTTATTTCCAAGATCATGATGGGATTGGTCCTTGGTACCCGGTACATAGGGAGAATTAGTGAGAACTCTTCTAGATCTACTGACCTGGGTTCAAATTCCACCTCTGACACGGATTGGGGACACTGTAACAAAGAAGCAAAATGTCTCATGGTGGCTTTAAATAGACATGGGATTTTTTAAAAGTCAGATTGTAAAGATGAGAAAGGGATTTAGAAGTCATATTCAGTTCCTCCATTTTATACAGGAAGAAACTAGAGAAACTAAGGACTAGGGAATAGAAATGTCTTTCAAGTGCTTGAGATTGGGAGACAGGGTCTCCCAATTCTTTTAGCGGCATCAATTGTTTATCACTCGGATAAGGCACCCGAAGAATATGTGAAAAGGCACCTGAAAAGGAATAAAATATATTCAACTGGGGGTTTCCTATTTGGGAAAGTTAAAAAGAAAATATCTGAAGTCTTGTCACTTGCAAACAATCTAGGTTTTATCTTCAACATCTAAGCAGTGAAGTAAATTGCAGACCAAAGGCTTTACTGCTTCAGTAAGTCAAATGAATGGACTCCATTTTTGAACAACATCCCCCAAGATCCCTCTTCATTAAGGTAATCGCTAATCCACAAATGTCATTGAAAATAAACTTGAACTGAATTAGTGCCTTGCTTTGAAAAACAGGAGAGGAAAAAAAGGAGGTACAACCTAGGATAGTAATAAAGGAAGGACTTGTGAATTTATCAGCTCTGGGGCTTAACACCTTTGGCAAGTCACTTAATGTCTGGGTCTCTGTTTCCTTTTCTGTAAAATGAGGGACTGTCACTTGGATGATCTTGAAAGGTCCTCTGAGATTAAATGCTATTATCCTTTGTATTTTCCTGTTGGAGAGAGAACTATTGATTTTGCAATTATGAGAAGGGTGAGATAAAGGTAACTACCCCTTTTCTTGAGATATGAAATACAGTTTGAATTTAATATTTTCTAAAACATCTAAGAAGGCAAAGTAGGATTGGGGAGATCCAGAATCCAAACTTTAATACTATCTCCCAAGATGGTTACATAAACAACCTTGAAGCTTGAAAGAATATTAGTAACACCTGTTAACCTTGTCCCTTCTGCAAGTCCCAGATTGAATATGTAATGTCAATCAATAAGCCTTTATTAAGCATTTACTATGAGCCAGGCTCTCTTGATTGGTTGGTTCTTATCCTTCATTCTTGACATCATTATGTTGGAATCAAAGTACAGTGTGTTCTACTGTGGCCCATCAGCCCAATCCAAATTGGGAAGGCTTTACCAGTGGTAGGGCATAAATAACCAACAGGCACTGTACTTACACACTAGGGATACAAAAAAGATAAAATATAATCCCTCCTCTGAGTGTCTCAGTGTACTGAGGGGAGACAATATACAAAAAATGCTGTAAAAACAAACCATGTTGGCATTGGAGATAATTACCAGAGCAAAGGCATTAGGATGGGGGGTGGGAAGGTTCAGAAAAGGCTTCTCATAAAAAATGGGATTTCATTTGGGACTTAAAGGAAGCCAAGAAAACCAGGTGGTGAAAAGGAGGAGTTTACAACCTAAAAGGGAAAACAATATGTAACTAAGTGGAAACAAACTGTATCCAGAACAAACTGGGGGTGGTCTTAGGGGGAAGGTACTAAAATTAAATAGGAACAGAAAAGGTGCCATGTTTTGTCTTGTAGAAGATATAATCCTGACCCAGGAACTTGTTATCAGTATGATCCCATTCAAACCATTTCCTTTCTCTGAGTCTCCATTTCCTCATTTTTCTTTTTTAAAAATATATTTGTTTATTTAATACAAATGCAAAATAAGAAAAAAGAAAGTAGAAAAACAGAAAAAATTGTCATGTGCTCAGCAGAACATAAGGGAGGATTCAAAATATGCAACAATAAATTTTCATTTCAAAAAATATGCTGTAAGATGATTTCAGAGAGGCTTGGAGAGACTTACATGAACTGATGCTGAGTGAAATGAGCAGAACCAGGAGATCATTATACACGGCAACAACAGTACTATATGACGATTAATTCTGATGGACATGGCTCTCTTCAACAATGAAATGTTTCAAACCACCTCCAATTGTTCACTGAAGAAAGCCATATACACCCAGAGAGAGGGATGCGAAATGTGGACCACAACATAACATTCTCATACTCCTTGATTGATGTTTGCTTACATTGTGTTTCCTTTATCTGATATATCTTTTGTGTAGATAAGATTTTTCTTGCACAACAATGATAAGTTTGGAAATATATATACATATATTCGATTTGCCAATATTTTAACATAATTATCATGTAGTGGATATCCTGCCATCTAGGGGAGGGGTGGGGAGTTGGGGGGAAAAATTTGTAACAGAAAGCTATGTAAGGGTTAATGTTGAAGAATTACCCACACATATGTTATGCAAATAAAAACAAAAACAAAAACAAAAAAAATGCTGTAATAATAGAAGGCATTATATTCTGAACTTTCTATATTTTCTTTGCTTCCTTGTAGGTTATCTTTTGTTCTCTGCTGTGCATTTTTTATTTTATTCTTTTCTCCCCTCCTTCCACATCTTCTGTGTTTTCTCATTTTTAAAAAGAGGTAGCTGAATTAGATGATTTCTGCAGTTTTGTCTTGCTCCAGATGACAGTATATCAATACTTAATATGTGGCAATGTTATGGGTATAATACAATATGACTGGATTAGACACATAATGTTCACACATAATGTTACTATGTTTAACCCATAGAAGTTGTATAATATAAGCCTATACCTACAGACTGTGGAACAAGTATTTCTCTCTCTCTCTCTCTCTCTCTCTCTCTCTTTTGCTGAGGCAATTGGGGTTAAGTGACTTACCAAGGGTCACACAGCTAGGGAATGTTAAGTGTCTGAGGTCAGATTTGAACTAAGGTCCTCCTGACTTCAGGGCTGGTGCTCTATCCACTGTGCCATCTAGCTGTCCCACAACAAGTATTTCTTAAATACCTACTATAGTCAAGTCTTCTGCTAGATTCTGGGTATACAAGGCAAAAATGAAACATGACAATGTTATAATACAATGTGACTGAATTAGACACATAATGTCCACACTTAATGCTACCTTTGACCCATGGAAGTTAAATAATATAAGCCTATACCTACAGACTAGCAATAAGTATTTCTTAAATAGCTCCTATTTGTCAAGTATTGTACTAGGTTCTGGGTATACAAAGTAAAAATGAAACAAATCCTGTTCTCAAGAAGCTTACATCCTATCACAGGAGATGACATGCATAGATGAGCATATGCAGGATGTATACAAAATGCAAGGTTATTTTGAGGAAAAGGTCATTAGTAGCAGAGAGAGGAAGGAATCATGAAATGCTTCATGTAGAACTACTGGTGCTTCAGCTGAATCATAGAGTGTAGCCAACATGTTCTGGTTTATCTTCCTAGATCCAGGTCAGTTACGTCAGTCCTCCTCAAGGTTCTAGGGATAACTGGAGAGATCTGGGGTGTTTCCTTCTCTAATGCCATTTACTCATTATTATTATCATTACTATTTTTTTACCACCTGTGATTTCTCTCATTGTTAGGTACCTGTCACTGGGACACTAATTCATTTCTAAAATCTAATTGACAATGATTAACACTCGATACCAATTGCTTTTTTTGTTTGTTTGTTTGTTTTTGTTTTGTTTTGGTTTTTTGCTGAGGCATTTGGGTTTAAGTGACTTACCTTAGGGTCACACAGCTAGGAAGTATTAAGTGTTCAAGGCCAGATTTCAGGGCTGGTACTCTATGCACTGTGCCACCTAGCTACCCCTAGGTAGCTTTTAATTGTTTTTTTTAATGAACTAGTTGTTTCAAAGGTACAGCAAGTATAAAACTACAAACATTCCTCCTTCAGTCTTTGATGACTCTCTCCTTTATCTTAGCTCAGTCTCCTGGGAGAGTAGGTTCACTCTTAGCTCAATTCTTTTACATAGCCTTGGTCCCACCACATTTACATCCTGATGTGGCTCGATTACCAGATTAGTCCTCATCTCAGCTACCACTGGGTGCAGTTCCAAAGGTCACCCCCAAATATCACTCCTCACTTCTTGAGGCATAGATGCTGAGCTGGCTCTAAATTCTGGAATACTGAAATTCCACTCTGTCTTCACTTATGAAAGAACAAAGACTGAGGCAGGCAAAAAAACCCAGCCTTGTATTCATGGAGCCTTATGATTACTTCAGGGTGAGTGGGGTTACCAAAAATATGGCCAAAGAGAAATGGTCAAAGCTAACTCCGACCTTTTTGAGGATGCCCTTAATTTCTGTCATGCAGTCAACTGAAAAAAGACATGTTAACTGAGCAGTCCAGAATTAGGTAGAGAACATCTATGAATGATTAAGTTTCTCTAAAGAATGTCACCTTCATTACTGATGCTACAGCTACTGCTCCTATTACTGGCTAATGTTCGCTTGGTGCTTACTCTTATGCCTGTTTTTACAGATGAGAAAGCTGAGGGAAACAGGCATTAAGTGATTTATCTATGGTTGTAGAGCTAGTAAGTATCTGAGACCAAATTTGAATTCAAGTCTCTATCCATTGTGCCACCTAGCTACCCATCTCCATAACTCTGTCTGAAGCAGGCTCTTCATCCTTTCCATGTGGAAAATTTGCATCAGATGAGCACACATATACTCTATGCATATCTCTATTCCTGTTATAGAATGAAGGATTCCAACAGGCAGAAATGAGGAAGGGGTGCATTCCAGGAATAGAGGGATCATCAGTGTAAAGGCACAGAACTAGTTGATAGGATATTATGAACAAAAAAGTGAAAAAAAGGCCAGTTTGGTTGGAATATAGAACATAGGATAGGAGTAAGAAGATTGACAAGATGAGGTTTGAAAAAAAAGACTATCAGATTTGGCATTTAAGAGAACATTGTTAACTTTGGAGAGAGAAATTTCAATTGAGTGATGAGGTCAAAAGCAAAAGGGTCACAAGGAGGATGGTATAAAACAGGAGCAAGTCTCAAGACTTTATCGAGAAATTAATCAAATAGTCATAGAACTAACCAAATCCCTTTTTTCTATTTATTTGGCCTACAAACAAAATTTTACTAATTTAAATCCCCAGTTAACTCGATGCAATCTGTACAACAGTTGCATAGAATGTTGGAATTCTAATGTGTCTTTATCACAGGCCTCTGTGTACTTGTTCAAGCCTTTCTCCTTACCCCATTTCTTGACACTTCCTCCCCCTATGCCCTTAGCTTTGTTGAAGCTGGGTGAAGGTATTGAGGAGAAGTCTTGTAGATTTTAAGTTTGGTGAGATTTTTCCATTTTTCCCAATATAACCACTAGTTGCGTCTCAGATATGGATTAAACCCAAGAGGTTACAAGTCTGTCTGGATAAGAATAGGCTATTCCCATGAGACTGGCTGGGATGGCAGTCAAAATCTTATGCATATTTCTTATAGTATGAGAGAATGCATCCATTTATTACTCCATTCCTGATCTATGGGATAAAATAGATTCATAGAACTTGAGAGCTGTTTGATGGCAAAGTTGCTTACAGATCCATTGTTAGGTTACAGTAAATTCTGTTATTAACTGGTATAGGTATAGTTATTATGGATTATGCAGTTATCACAATCTTTTCCTTCCTTCTTGGACTGTTCTTGGAAAGGTCTCTAGGATTCGTTATAGACAGATATTTTGATGTCTTCCCAACATGGTAACTAGCAATTTTTCCAACTGGTGTAGTACAAATCATGCCTGTTGCAAATGACATGAAAGATAACCTTATATCAACTTTTAAAGCTAAGACACCAATTTCCAACTCTCTGACATTGATACCCAGTGCTGGAGGTGGAAGAAGGGCATTATTGGGTGGGGAGAGAGCCTGGGAGAAGCTCATCTGTTATTCTGCTCTAGACAAAGAAGGGAAGAAGATTGCTTCCTAGTTTAACAAATCTTTTTCTAGCTAACTAGGTGCTATGTTGTATTTACCCAATGAAGAACTGGAAATACTTCTAGTATTCTATATGAAATACCCTGGGACAAAATCTAATTGCTGGTCCGATCTATGGTTCTGGCACTCCTCTTTGCAAAACAAAAGCTTGGCATAAATGACTTTAAATCTTTTCCATCTCAGACATCCTATCATCACTCACCTTATCATGCACACTCCATAACCATCTCTGAACAGTCAGTGAGTAGATTATTTTGATTACAATAACTAGGCACAGTCTAAATTTCAGCTAATCTGGTTTATGAAAGATACTAAATTGTAATCTCTTGGCATAATTGATTTACCAAAACTGTATAGGTACGGGTATTTGTTTTGAAAGTTGAAATATAGCCAAGAGCATCATAAACATATTTCTTCTGCATGATGTCTCTACTAATCATGAAAGGGAAACTTCTAACCTAGACTAAAATATCTAACAAAATCTCCTCATGGGAGAGTCTCGATACAGCACAGATTAACTGGATCAAAACACTGTTTTGTGAACAGAACAAAGCATTTATGTTTAATCCAAGGGCAAACTCCTATTGAATACTTACTTTGTATAAAGCACTGCACAAGATATTAGGGATACAATATTAAAAAGAAAAGCAATTCATACTATCAAGGAAGTTCCATTCTTTTGGAGAACTAAACAAATAAGTATATACATTTTAAAAGGAGAATAGTGTATCAATGATATTACTATCTAAGGGGATCAGAAAGGCTTCCTTCAGGAGATGTTCTTTGTACAGTACATGGCACCTAATAGCAGCTTGATAAATATTTGAATGAATTTAATGAATCAATGAATGAATGAGATGGCCCAAGAACTGAGCTGAGGAAACTAGAAATTCTAAGAGATGAAGCTAAGTGCATTTTAGATATGAGGAGAATCTGTGCAAAGGCATAGAGATGTGAAAAGTGGTTAAATACAAAGTATTTAAAAGGAAGTATTTATGCAAAGCCTGGAAAAGTAATGCAAAGTTGGCATTTGAACTAAGGACTTTAAACATAAAGAGTTTGTATTTTATCTTAAAGGTAATTAAAAAGCAAATGAAGTTTCTTGAGCCTGGAGTGCTGTGGACAGATTGTTTTGACATCTGAGATGAGGTTTATGGATTAACATGATGTTGTTGATGTAGGTATCAGATGATGGAAGACACCAAAAATTGGGGTTCAGTCTTGTCAAGAATTCACAATGACTATTTTCTTTGTCAAACGGTAGATTTATTTAGAAAACATGATATAGATAAAGTGAAGGGATAAAAATAGACACCAGGAAAGGTAAATATGAAACATATGAAAGACAAGTTCCTCAGTGGAACTCACCCAGTAGAAAGGAAGCACCCCACGAGGCTGGGGCATGCCCTTAGCTGGCAGACTAAATCCTGAAAGGTACTTGGCATCCTAAAAGAGTTAGTTAGCTGTAAGGAAGAGAAATGAGATTGGGAAACATAGTGGAGTTAAGGGAGATACAACATGACATGAGGGAAGGGTAAGGAGAAAGACACCATGAGGCAGAGTGCCATGACAGGCTGACCCAAAGAAGGGTAGCAGCCATGAGATGGCTCATGAGTAGATTTTATGGAGAACATTTAACTTCAGGGACATGACTGGGATTTCTAACAGGGCATAGTAAAATGAGACTGCTTGAGACCTCTACAGAGGGTGGATCCCAGAGATTTGACTCAACATGGATTTCAGACTGGATGACCTCCCCAGAGATTTGGAGCCATGGAGTTAAACTGATCTCTATCAGTACCTTCTTCCTGCTTGCCTCAGGGATCAATTCTTTAGACTTTCTTGGTCCAAAACATCAATCAGGACCTCTTCATCTATGTGGAGGGTGGATTGGGACATGAAGAAACTGGGTAAAGGAGCATCAATTAGGAAGCTATCAAATTAGTCTAGGGGAATGGTGATAACTTTGAATTGGGGTGGTGACCTAGTATAAAACGAAGGCATATGATGTTTTTCCTTCCTTCAACAGAGATATTATCAGGTTCTCTTGCACTAACCATGCAAATTCTCCATGGAGGATGAGGCAGAAGAGTGTTTATATCTATATCTTTGTATCCCTGGCACTTATCACAGTATCTGGCATATAGTAGATGTTTAATAAATACTTGGTGACTGACTGAGGCTTTTTATGCTCTGCAAAAGGAAAGGGGAACCTAGAATTCAGCCATTGCTGTCCCTGAATCTGATGTGAAAGAGATTTCAGCTCTCCCCCTGTCTGAACACAACCTGAAGGAGATTCCTTTGTAAGATTCCAGTTTCTACTTGAAAGTTTTTCAATAAGAGGGAATTAATCTTATAAATCTGCCTTTTTTTTTTTTTTTACTTTGGAATGACTAAATATAAGAAACTGAAAGCTACAGCCTCTAACTTCTTACCTACTATTATTCCTAGTTCTGTCCCTTGAGGCAAAGCAGAAAATATCTTTGTGACCATTCTTCAACTATTTGGAATGAGTTGTTATAATCATAAAAGGTAAATTATAAACTCATTTCTTCTCTGTTGGTTCACCGACCTTGAGTGTATATGGATGCTGTTTGTTTATCCAAATCTCTTGTGGTTGGTTGTCTCATCTTTCTCATATAAATGGAATCAGTCAGTTGAGCACAAAAGATGGAGTGGCCGAGCTGACAATGACTGAGAGTCAGTGAGCATAGGACTTAACTTTGACTCAGGAGACCTTGACTCTTCTGTGTGCTGTGTGTCTGAGTTTGAGCCTTATTTTCTTCATTTGTTATGTATGGATAATAACACTTAGATTACTCACTTCATGGAGATGTTGTGAAGAAAACATTTTGTAAATTTAAAAGTACTCTAGAGATGTTATTATCTTCAACATCCTAGCCTCTGTTATGGCCTCTCCAAGGTCAGTAGAGTTAGAAAAGAAAGCTGATTTCCATTGTACTATTATTTTGCTGGCTCAAAAGGTAGATTTCCTTGGGCTAATGGTTATGAGCTAGATTGAGTAGTGGCTGTATGTAAATCAAAATTTCAGTCCTCTTGAGTTTTCTCTGTAAGATGAAGATCTTGAATCATATTTCTAAGCTTTCTTTTGCTTCTAAAATCTGGTGGCTAAATGTACTATTAGACTTTGAAGGTTAATGGCTATTAATATTATACTCATCTATATAATTTATCATGTTTAATTTGTCTGGCTTTAAAATAAAGTCTTGAGCTATATACTGGAAACATGAAGATTTGTTAAAAATCATCCTGAACTCTGTTGATTTATTGTCTTGGTTTTTTTGGAGGGGTAAGTTGGGGGACCCTCAGCACTTAGCACAATGCCTGGCATGTAGGGAAAGTCACTTAGATCCATTTGCCTCAGTTTCCTCATCTGTAAAATGAACTAAAGAAGGAAATGCCAAACACCTCCAGAATCTTTTCCAAGAAAATCCCAAATGGGGTCAGAAAGAGTCAGACAAAATTCATATAATTGAATAATAACAACAAAATCAGTAAATTAAAAAAATCACAGTAAATGCTTATTGATCTGACTAGGGAAAGCATAGCATCCTGAAGAGAAATCTCTCAGCAAGGGGTATGGGTAAATAGATAGATATAGCACTGTGCTAAGCCCCAAGCATATAAATTCAAGCATATCAAATATTTTCTACCCTCAAAGACCTTACTTTTTGTTTTTGATATGGCAGAGACTTTCCACAAAGCAAAATACCTTTAGAAATTTCCTTAAAATAGGTGCTTACCTGATTATTAACAAAAAGGAGAGAGATGTGCTTCCAGTTTTACAGTTTGATACCAGTATTGACTACTGTAATTGACAAGAATTTATTCTGAGATGATTTCATTTACATTGTTGGAGTCACTATGAATATTTCTCATGGTTCTTTGCTCACTCTGCTTTACTTCAGATAGGTCTTGTGTTTCTCAGAATTCTTTATATTCATCATTCCTTATGGTAAAGAAATTTTACATTTAAAGCCATAATTTATTCAGTCACCCTCCAATAGTTGGGAACATTTTATTTCTAGCTCTTTGTCATCACAAAGAATACTATTATGAACAATTTTTATATACAGGTCTTTTATTGCTGAAAATTATTTGATTGAGATAGAGTTCCAGTAGTATAGCCTCTGAATCAAGACCTATGAAGAATTTAATCATTTTTTTTGGTCAATTCAGAATTATTTTTCAGAATGACTAAATATTATACTAATGAGAAGAAACTTGACATTTATATAATATTTTAAGATTAAGATCTCATTTGATTTTTGCCACAGTTGTTTTATTTTCCCTCTAAGATTATAAAATCCTTGAGGGCAGAAATTGTTTTAATTTTCTGTTTTTATCTCTATTGCCTAGCACAGTGCCTAACACAATACACTAAATAAACTATTGTTACTGATTATTTTTGTTGTTCAGTCATTTCAATTTTATCTGGCTCTTTATGACCCCATTTGGGATTTTCTTGGCAAAAATTCTGGAGGTCTGTCATTTCTTTCTTCTAGTTTATTTTATAGAGATGAAAAAACTGAGGCAAATAGGACTAAGTGACTTTCCCAGGGAAACATAGTTAATCACATAGTTCTGAGACCAGATTTGAATTCACAAAGGTGAATCTTCCTGACTTTAGGCCCAGAACTCTATCCATTGTATCACCTAATCATGAGCCCTTCTGATGTGCCCACTTTGCAGATGAGGAAACTGAAGCTCAGAAAAGTGAAGTGAGCTGTCTAGGATCACTTAGCTAATATGTACCAGAGGCAGCATTTAACCCAATCTTCCTTGACTTCAGGACAAGCATTGTATCGATTTTCCTTGCCTCTAAAGTAATTAATAGCTCCTCTAGCTATGAATTAGAATACTCTTCTTCTTACAGAGTTCCTCCAACGAATTTCTCATCTTTGGCAGTTTGATGGATTTGTAGTGATCACTCAAATTTATTTTAGTTTGATCCTTATGATCATTGATGGTAACATTTTGTTCATTTTATTCAAGTGGTATTTAAAAAACCACCACCACAAAACTTTTTTTCATATTCTTAGATCATTTCCCTGTTGGAACTCTCTATCATCCATGATAGATTCACATGGAAGTCAGACTTTTGTTTAGAGTTAGCAAGTTAATGATTCAAAATATGGATTTTCCTAATCCATGATTTTTCTACTTCTAATTGCATAGATTTCATTTTTTGCCTAATTTAAACATTTTAGAAAATCAGTAAAATAGATTTCACCTTTTATAATCTCTTCTAGAAAATCTCCTTCCCAAGATACTGAGAAAAATTGTAATCCTACTTTTTATGGTATGATTTATTATTATTTTTTTATCCATTTGGAATTTGTGACATAAAGTAGAAGATACTGATCTAAATCTATAATTTATTAGAATATGTCCCAATTTTCCAGAAAGCTCTTGTTGAGTAGAGTTTCTTTCTTAGTAGTTTATTCTCTTGGATTTATTGGTTGCTGATGTGCCCAGTTGTATCTATATCTCATTAGTAGAGTATTGTAAAATCACTGATCTATTTTAAAATATATTTTTGACCTTTTATCTATAATAAGAAGTATTAGACACATGTCTTGCAGAAGGGATGTGAAAACCATATTAAAACTTAACTAGTAAATATTAAATAAAATAAATAAAATACAGAAAATGTTAATAATATGTGATTTTCCAAGTTGACGCATTGCATTCAGGGGTCCTTTTATAAGGTTTAATGGTCCCTGTTTCTGTTTGAATTTAACACTACTACTCTAATGATATTTAAATTATATTATATAATTCTATTAAGTATCCCCTTGGTAATTTGATAGAGCACTAAATGTGAAGAACAATTTGGGTAGCGTCATTAAATTTTTTATTAGTGTGGCTTGGTCTTGAACATTGAACTATATAGGTTTGCTTTAATTTTAGAACAATTGAATTTATACAAATTCTCCTTGTATTAGTAGATTAATTCCCAGATACTTAATTCACTTCATTATCTTAAATGAAGTACATCTTTCTATTTCTGTATCTGTCAATTTCCTGAATTTTGTTAGTCAAATCTAGGAAGGTTGAATGTATTTTTATGTGTGTGTGTATATATATATATATGCACATATTTATATGTATAAAAATTATTAGGCCAATGCCTTCAGTAAAGTGTGTATATGTGTGTTTTTGTATAGCACTGTGTATGTATTTGTGTATGCACATGATTATGTGTGTATATGTATATGTATGTATGCATGTATATGTACTTTATTGAAGACACTGACTTGATACTTTTTTCTTGCTGACTCTCTAGATTCCTACATTCCTTTTTCTTTAAACAATCATATTATTTTCAAATACAGGCAATGTCTTCTCCTATATTTCCACATTGATCACACCCTCAATATTTTTTCTTATCTTTGTTCTAGGAATGTTAGCTAAAGCAATAAGATAGAAATAGTGAAATCAATAAGCTTCTTTTCTTTATCACTGATAATAACTGGAAAGTTTCTATAGTCCCTCCATTACAAATATGCAATGCATCACTTTCTGGGAGCCCCAAAGAGAGGAATGAAAACAAAACTTTATCCCTTTCATGGCTTCTGTTGAGGTGCTGTCCTAGAGTGTGCTGGAGCCAGCTGAAACCTGCTATTGTTAAATTTTTCAGGATTTGTATTTATACTTTGGAAATTGGCAAATGCTAGGAATCAGGCCTTGAAATTGTTTTCTGGATTGTTTAGAATTAAGAAAGCATTAACAATACAGATTAAATTTAAAGAGATAATTGTTAAATATTTACCAGCATATACTCTAGAACTACCCTATTTTTCCCCAAAACTGAGCAAGGACTCGACCTTTCCTTCATCTAGGTCTTGGCTAGTGATTTGGGAACGTCAAGTGGATAGTGGAATAGGGTAAATGTTCACATTGATCCTGGCACTCCAAACTACATGCAAGATGGTAATGGCTTATTTCTATCTAGCTATAGATGACCCTGATCTGCATGAAGATCGATGTCTGTGCCAGAAATATCATCTGCACTATAGTTTTGACATTTCTGGCACTAATCTACTATGAGCTTTAAATATTTGGTCTCACCCACCACATGGAACTGATAGTTAAGATCTAGGACTTAATCCTTCTGAATAATGAAAATGAAGACTGGTATTTCTCATTTTTATTCTTCTCTATATTTGATCATTATTTCAAGGGGCCATTGATGCCTTTCTATTTTTCTTTTTCTTTTATCTGCTCTAAGCTCTTTTTCTAGTCTTTCTTATTCTGGGCTCCTTATATCCCAAAGGTAAGGACTGTCCACTAGAGGTTCTGAAGACTTAAGTGATAAAAGGTCATTTAGAAGGTTCTGCCACAAAGGTGTGAGATATGATAGGAGTAAAAGCTACCAGGTTAGGCTACTGGAGTTTATGACAATTCCATCCCTACCCTAGAATGAAACTCCATTCAGAATATAAGCATTATATCCACATTATTCAGATTGGTTTACCTTAATATTTTTTTTGTTTGCTGCATTTACATTTTAAAGACTGCCCAACTGTGTTTTTGCAAAAAGAATATTTGGAAGTCATCAGTTTTACTAAATGCCCATTTACCCTTGGAGTGTTGTGTAGGATTGTCCTCCTTTCTAATGCAGTATTTGTTTGTTTGTTTTGGTTGTTGTTGCTGTTTTGTGCTTCATTCTCAAAGAGGACCATGATATCAAGGAATTGAAGCCATGACATGCAAGTGGATTAGATTTGAACAAGGAAGGGCTGTACAAAGTCACCTGCCTCACTTTTGCCTTCAGAGCCTTCTGGGTCCAGTGGCCAAGGAGTCAGTGGGTCAAGACTACTGGAGATGGCCCTGGATGAAATGGGAGATCTTGCCCTTTTAAAAATAAGGATTGCAACAGATTTTCTAAGTCTGATTGAGGCTGTACCCATTCAGTGATTAAGGCTGTGTACCAATTAAGGCAAAGCATCTCCTCTTTTACCTAGACCAAAAAAACCTAAATAAAAAAATAAATAAATTCTTCCCAGATGTTATTTTTTGGTATAAACCATTTTATCTTGCTTTTTAGTATATCCCATGTGTCAATCATTCTTTTCCTCTAAAAATTTTTAGTTATGCTAATTTTTAATTAAAATTTTTCAATAGTGTTTTTCCAAATACATATGAAGATAGTTTTCAATATTTATTTTTGCAAAACTTTGTGTTCCATATTTTTCTCCCCTTCCCTATCTGCTCCCTCTCCAAGACAGCAAGCAATCTGATATGAGCAGTCCTTTTAAATATATTTCCATATTTGTCATATTGTGCAAGAAAAATCAGACCAAAAGGGGGGGAAAAACCACGAGGAAAAACAAAAAGGTAAATATAGTGTGCTTCAATACACATTCAGTTTTCATAGTTTCTCTGGAAGCAGATGGAATTTTCCATACCAAGTGTATTGGAATTGTCTTGGATCATTGCATTGCTGAGAAGAACCAAGTCCATCATAGTTGATTTTCATATAATCTTGCTTTTACTGCGTACAGTGTTCTCCTGGTTCTGCTCATTTCACTCAGCATCACTCATGTAAGTCTTTCCAGGCTTTTCTGAAATCAGCCTGCTCATCATTTCTTATAGAACAATAATATTCTTTTTTTTAAATTAAAGCTTTTTATTTGCAAAACATATGTATGGGTAGTTCTTCAACATTGACCCTTTCAAAGTGTTCCATTACAAATCCCCCCCAGTTCCCACCCTTCCCCTAGATGGCAGGAAGTCCACTACATGTTAATTATGTTAAAATACTTAACAAATCGAATATATGCATGCATATTTCCACATTTATCTTGCTGTGCAAGAAAAATCATGTCCACAAGAAAAAAAATCTGAGAAAGGAAACAAAATACAAGCAAACATCAACAGAAAGCATGAAAATGCTATGTTATGGTCCACACTCAGATCCCACAGGCCTCTCCCTGGGTATATATGACTGTTCATCACTGAACACCTGGAACTGGTTTGAAACATTTCATTTTTGAAGAGAACCATGTCCATCAGAATTGATCATCGTATAGTCTTGTTGCTGTGTATAATGTTCTCCTGGTTCTGCTGATTTCACTCAGCATCAGTTCATGCAAGTCTCTCCAGGCCTCTCTGAAATCCTCCTGTTGGTCGTTTCTTATAGAACAATAATATTCCATAACATTCATATACCATAATTTATTCAGCCATTCTCCAATTGATGGGCATCCATTCAGTTTCCAGTTTTTAGCTACTACAAAAAGGGCTGCCACAAACATTCTTGCATGTGGGTCCCTTTCCTTCCTCTAAGATTTCTTTGGGATATAAGCCCAATAGAAACACTGCTGGGTCAAAGGGTTTACACAGTTTGATAACTTTTTGAGCATGGCTCCAAATTGCTCTCCAGAATGGTGGGATCCGTTCACAGTTCCACCAACAATGTATCAGTGTCCCAGTTTTCCCACATCCCCTCCAACATTTGTCTTTATCTTTTCCTGTCATTTTAGCCAATCTGACAGGTGTGTAGTGGTACCTCAGAGTTGTCTTAATTTGCATTTCTCTGATCAATAGTGATTTGGAGCAACTTTTCATATGACTAAAAATGGTTTTAATTTCATCATCTGAAAATTGTTCATATCCTTTGACCATTTATCAATTGGAGAGTGGCTTGAATTCTTATGAATATGAGTCAATTCTCTATATATTTTAGAAATGAGGCCTTTATCAGAACCATTAAATGTAAAGATGATTTCTCAATTTATTGCTTCCCTCCTAATCTTGTCTGCATTAGTTTTGTTTGTTTAAAACCTTTTTAACTTAATATAGTCAAAATTTTCTATCTGGTGTTCAATTAAGATAGAAAAATAATATTCTATTACATTCATATAAAATAAGTTATTCAACCATTCCCCAATTTATGAGTATTCCCTAAATTTCCATTTCTTTGCCACTACAAAAAGTGTTGCTACAAACATTTTTTGCATGTGTGGGGCCTTTTCCCTCTTTTATAGTCGTATACAGACCAGTACAGTAAGTAGTAGTAAGACTGTTGAATCAAAAGTTTTATAGCTCTTTGGGTTTAGCTGCAAATTTTTCTCCAAAATGGTTGGATCATTTCACAACATCACCAACAATACATTAGTAATATTTTTTCTTTGTAATTATGACCCTAAGCTTCTTGATACATTACCTGGATTAGATAATTGCTAAAATCTCTTTCAAAAAACTATCTGGAATAAAACTAGATGGTAATCACAGATTCATATAACCACAATTAATAGAAGTGGTCAAAGGATTTTGATTTTTGACACATCAGGATACTGTAACATATAGATATCGCTCAGAACTATAGCATTGGTTTTACAAAGACTTGGTCCAGTCTTAGAATTTTATTTTTCATATAATCTCTTTGGCTCATGTCTTGATGCAGGGTTTTCCCTGGAAACATAGCATTTGGATCATTTTTCCTTTACCTCAAGTTTTCCCTGGGAACATCAGACTTGACTTTAAGGAATCTCAGCTTTCATATAGACACTGAAAAGTTGAGATGATTAAATATAGGACAGGATTAATTTAATGGTATGAAAATGCTGGACTACTTGCATTTGGGCTCCCTGAATCAAAATAATATTCCTTTCCTCTCTGATGAGTCAGTCCTTAGGTAAATTGCTCCATCATCTCCCTGAAGTCATGGTCCTCTTTGAGAACAAAAGACAAACAACAATAATCCTTCAGACTAATTCTTGGGATTAAGGTGTGTCTGCTTAAAAGAAAACAGGGTCACTAGAGTCAATCCTATTCTCCAAGATGGGCAAGTTATTGGGCCTCTGACTCAGTTTCCTCAACAGTAAAATGAAGATAATAATAGCAAATATTTCCCAGAATTTGTTGTGAGAATCAAATGAGATAATATTTAGAAAGTGCTTATCACAGTGTCCATCTGTCCTTAGAAAAGAAAAGGTTGAGACAGATAAAGGAAGTTGCCTAATCTTGCCTTAAATATTTTTGTCCAGTTCTAGATGATAGCATTTTTATTTGTTGAGCAACTAATTATGACAATTATCATGATGATGATAATAATTCACAGTTAGTGTTTTCAGTTTGAAAATATTTTTAACTTATAATTATCCTATGAAGTAGGTATTATAAGTATTTGCCCCACCCCCATCTCTCTCTAGATAAGGAAACTGAAGTTCTAAAAATTTATTTAACTTTTCCATGACTGTATAACTGATAAGAATTCACAGTAGAAATTAAATCCTGATGCTAAGTCAAGTTGTCTATCCAACTCATTGAACTAAATTTCTTTAGTAGAATCACCAGAATTTCTGTCAAATGAGAGTCAAATGCATAACAGATCCATTTGTCTGTCCTTTAAGAGAATGATGTTCTCTTGGTAAGGTTCAGAATATATTATATCTACATTTGAGTACTTGTAAAGTATTAAATGTCCTTAATGTAATCTAACTTGTCTGTAAGCATCACCTAGCCCCAGGAAGCAGAGAGGAGGGGTCACTCCAGCGATAGGATATATTAATAATTGGGCTGAAAACCAAGTTTATGGGACATATCAATTATGAATTGTTTTTTGTTGCCTTGTGTCCATTCCAATGTTTTTTAGGATGGCAAAGGAACCAAGTACCCGGTTAGGTTACTTAGGTTATTGTCTATTTGGTAATTCACATGCTAGCATATTAATATATAATTCCTTGCCTAGGTGGAATCTGATTGTGTTATTCTTACCAGAAGCCAGAAGGTTGGACAGTTTACTGGATCTGTCCCTCTGTGTGTATGTGTATGTACATATCTCCATATTGGTGAATAGATTTCAGACAACACACCATTGTTCCATACTTAAGGAAAAATGTGTACAAATATATAGTTCCCAACACTGAGTGTGCAACTATGAAGAATGTTGTTTTATTATGAATAACTTATATTACTCAAATATTTATGGTAGAAGAGTAAAGAAGTTCTGACAATACTTGTTAGTACTGAAGTGCTGAGGAAAACAAATGATTCTTTGGAACTCTTAACAATATCACCTAATTCACAATTGTTTGCAAATACTCTATTCAAGGAACATTGTTTTTCTGTGTTCAACTATATTAACAAAATAAATTAATTCAACAATCAATGCAGTATACTAGGTTTACATGCTGACTATATATAGCAACACATATGTTTTGGTGTTGTTTGAAGCTAGTTTTATAGTCACCATAATGGGCCACCTGCTATCTCTATTTCTAGAGTGCAAATTGTAATGATAATAAGAACTAACAAAGCAGTTACTAAATGTGCCTAGAACTGTGCTGAGTACTTTACAATTATTACTTCTTGTTTTTACACAATTTATTTAAGACAAATAAAAAATAAGAAAAAAACAAAATAGAAAAAGGAAAAAATCAAACAGACATTGTTCATGTACTCAGCAGAACATCAGGAAGGATTTAAAATAATGATAATTTCTCATTATAATAATGGATAATAATAATAATACATTTCCATTTCAAGAAAGCACATATAATAATAGAAGACATTATATTCATGACTGTGAATGTTTTCTTTGTTTTCTTGTAGGTTTTCTTTTGTTCCCTGCAGTGCACTTTTTACTTTATTCTTTTTTTCCCTTTCATTTCCCCTACCTCCTCCAAGAAGTTCCAGTTAAGCACAGACATGCATACACACACATACCCATAATACATATATCTCAATATATATACACATGCATATATACATACACATTTATACATAGACATGTATCTAAAACAATATTAATATGGCTGACATAATGTAGAATTTTCTTGATTGAGTATTTAAGTTTGACTTTGAAATCAATGATTACTATCCCTTTTGATCATTGTTATTTTGTGTGTGTTTATCTCTTATTTCCTATCCCTGTGAACACTTCTACTTCAGTTCTACTTCTTAACTTGCCTTGCTATTGTTTAACCTCCCCCTCCCATTTCTATTTTTACCTTTTTCTAGATGATTTTGCTTTTTAGAGTCATATTGTATTTAACTCTGCCCCAATCTTTTTTTTTTGGACTACCCAATTACTAATGTCAATCTTACACATATGGTTTATACTTCTACATGCAAAACACAATTTGTCTTTATTAAGTCCCTTGAAATTAATCTTTGATGTTCATTATTATGTTACATTTTCTATTGAATTCAGGTTTGAGACAAAATCTTAAATATCTGAGAGTTCATCGAATGCTCCTTTTTTCATTCAATATTATACTTAATTTTGCTGAATATAATATTTTCATCTGCTACCCTAATTATTTTGATTGTTGACATATAATATTCTAAGACCTGTGATCTTTTATTGCAGCTGTTGATAAATACTGTATAATTTTAATTGTAGCTCCAGTATATTTGAATTGTTTTTTCTTTGTTTCTTTTAAAATTTTCTCTTTGATTTAGGAATTTATTTGATATTATTGTTCTATGTGTTTTCCTTGTAAAATCTCTTTGAGGTGATGATTGCTGGATTTTTTTCTATTTTTATTTTTCCCTGTTTTAAGGACAAATTTCTTTGATTATTTCTGGTATTATTGTGTCAAGGTTCTTTTTTTTTTTTTTTTTTTTTGGTCACTACTTTCAGGTAGTCCCAATTATTTTTATATTGTCTCTTCTTGATCTGTACTCCAGATTTGTTATTTTTCTTATGTTAATTCTCTTAAATTTTTTCATTCTTCATATTTTGTTTTGTTATTTTTTTGGTCTCATAGCTTCACTGGCTTCCCCTTGCACAATTCTAATTTTCAAAGAATCATTTTCTTCTTTAAGACTCTGGACTTCCATTTCTTAGCTGACTTCCCCCCCACAATCTTCTTGGGTTTCTTTGGATGATTATTTAAAAATTTTTCCCTCAATTTCATTTGATTTTTAAAATCTTTTTTTGAGTTCTTCTATAATTCTTTCTGGGCATGTAGCCATTTAACATTAGTTTGGGGTAGGAGAGGCTTTTTTTATTTCAATGTCCTTCTTTGAAGATGAACCTTGGTCTTCCCTTTTCACATAGTAAGCTTCTATGGCTGCATTCTTTCTCCTTTGCCTGCTCATCTGCTCATTTTTTTTTTTTTAAAAGTGAGAATTTATTAGTGTAGCTACCTCTAGTAGTGGATTGGGGAGATGGTGCCTTTAGCTTCACTTCAGCTTTCCCCTCTGGCCATAAACCTCAAACCAAGAGTTCTATATTCTTTTAAGTGCCTACAGTCAGCAGTGTCCCTGCCTCACTGCTTTTACACTCACCTATTAAATTGGTACCTTCCCATCTAGAGCCCTCATCTCTGCAGCCCAGATGGACCTGGTGTGCCTAATTAGCTGACATTCATTCAGTCTTCTCAAACTCAGACCTTCCTCCCTACATTGTCCAAGAGTTGAAAGTTCCTGCGGTTTGGGCTGAGGTTACCTCCCGACCCAGATTTCTTGCTGTTTCTGGGAGCTAACCTGGAGATGTTTACACTTCATAGCAGTTAAGCCTCCAGTTCTGGGGATCTTTCTACAGGTCTTCTCTGGTTGTCTCAGGAGAACCTTTCTTCTGTCCTGTCTTTTTTGTTTGTCACCAATTTGTGTTTTCGCTGAGGCACAATTTTGTTTCATTTCTTGGGGAAATTTGGAGAGCTTGGAATTTTCTGAATATTCCCAGAATCCCCCCCTACAATTATTTCACTTGATCTCACAATTTTGAGAAGTAGTTGCTGTTGTTATTCCATTTTAGAGAAAAGGAAACTAAGGCAAACAGAGGTTATGCTATTTGCCTGCAACATACAGTTTACAAGTGTTTGAAGCTAGATTTTAACTCAGTCTTCCTAACTCCTAGCTGAACACTTGGTCCACTGTGCCACTTACCTGCCCTAAACTATAGGCCTTGGTGGTTCTATTTCTTCATTTTTATTCCTGAGCCTTGGGAAATATCAAGCTATCCATGTGTCTGGGGAGTAGTTTATGACCAAGGGAGTCTTTGGGTTATTGCTGTTCAGTTGCTTCTTAGTTGAGTCTATGATCCAATTTTGGATTTTCTTGGAAAAGATATTGTTGTGGCTTGCATTTCCTTCTCTAGCTCATTTTACAGATAAGAAATTGAGGCAAATAGAATCAAATGATTTGACCAAAATCTCACAGTTAATAAGTGTCTAAGAACAGATTTGAACTCAGGAAGAAGAGTTATCCTGATTCTAAGCCTGTGCTCTATTTACCATGTCAACTAGAAGCTACAGGACTGAATCAGGTTACAGAAATAATCTGAAGCATCTTTTGTTTTTCTGTTTGGGGATAGGGTAAATGTTCACTAAATGAGCCACTGCCAAATTTGAAATATGCTAACAATTCATGAAAAAGAAGAGCTGAAATTGCCTTGTTGTTACTTATAAAAGGATTTGCCCAGTAGATCATTTTTTCTCTCTTAAACATTTTTTCACAGTAGTATTTTATTTTTCAAATTGCATGTAAAGATAATCTTCAAAATTCATTTTTGTAAGATTTTGAGTTCCAAATTTATTCTCTCTCTCCTTCCTTCACCTCTCCCTTCTCTAAGATAGCAAGCAATAGGTTATACATGTACAATCATTTCAAATATATTCCATATTTGTCATATTATGAAAGAAAAACCAGAACAAAAGAGAAAAAAACACAAACAAAACAAACAAAAAAAAGGTGAAAATAGTGTGCTTCAATAAACATTCAGTCTTCATAATTCTCTCTCTGCATAAGAATGGCATTTTCCATCCCAAGTCTATTGGAATTGTCTTGGATCACTGCATTGCTGAGAAGAGCTAAGTCTATCATAGTTGAGTATCATATAACTTTGCTGTTATTGTATACCATGTTCTCTTGGTTCTGCTTGCTTCACTCAGCATCACTGCATCTAAGTCTTTCCAAGCTTTTTTGAAATCAGCCTAGGCATTATTTCTTGTAGAACAATAATATTCATTACATTCATAAATCACAACTTATTCAGCCATTCTTCAACTGAAGGGCATCTACTCAATTTCCAGTTCCTTGTTACAAAAAGGGCTTCTACAAACATTTTTGCACACATCAATCTTTTTCCTCTTTTATGATCTCTTTGGGATATAGAACCAGTAGTGAGACTACTGAATCAAAGGATATGCACAGTTTTATAAAAGTTTTATTGGTTCCAAATTGCTCTCCAGAATGGCTGGATTAGTTCACAACTCCACCAACAATACAGAATAAAAATTTCTTGAGGGCAGGGACAAGGTTTTTGTTTTTTGTTTTTATCTTTTTATTTACAGTGCCTAACATGCCTTAGATTCTTAATAAATGTTTGTTTAAATAAATTTCCAAGCAAAAACTATATGTAAGAGTAAGGGGTTAGCCTACAAATATACTTAGTGCCTGACAGGAAGTGATTGTCTAACTTTAGACATGTTATTTTTCCCTTTGGTTGAATCAGATGTTTCTAAAGGCCATTCTGATGTTAGGACTTGAGCTGCATCCCTACTCCAGTTAAATAAATATACAAAAGATTCTGAGTTGTTGGCCTAATCAGAGATAACCAACTTCTATTTGGTTAACTTATTATTCTAGGTCATAGTATAGTTGTATGTCTTGGAAAGTATGATTGAAAAAAAATTGACTTGTCTATAGAAGGATGCCTTGGTTATTATTATTATTATTACAGGCTAGATTATTATTCTGGAGAGGCTCTTCTTAGTTTGGTTTCTCCTTTATAAGGAAAGGAGTTTCTATAAAATACATAGATCAAAACTGAATTAAAACAAAATAAAACAACACTGCAGCTTTCCCTTTACTATTGGCAGTGGATTTAGAAATGATCTTTCTCAAAGAATATCCATTTCTCAAAGGTCTCATTCCAGAACTCAATAATGTGGAGTACCTACAAATACCAAAGGGTAGATGGCCACAGTAAAAATCCAATATATCATCCTATCCAGGGGCTTAAGGTATTAATTTTTTTTAATTTGATGGGGCAATTGGGATTAAGTGACTTGCCTGGGGTCACACAGCTAGTGAGTGTTTGATATTGGATTTGAACTCAAGTCCTCCTGATTTCAGGGCTGATGTCCTATCCGTTGTGCCATCTAGCTGCCCCTTGAGGTATTCATTGTGTGCATTATATGTATGCCCTATGCTTTGAAGGCAAAATGAAGCTATATTTGCTTTCCCAGTCTAAAGCTCAAAGTACAACTGGGAACCTTGTTGTTCAGTCACATCTGACTCTTTGTGACCTCATGGACCATAGCATGCCAATAGTGTCCATTAGGCTTTCTTGGCAAGGATACTGGAGTAGTTTGTCTCTTCCTCCTCCAGTAGATTAAGGCAAACAAAGATCAAATGACTTGGCTGGGATTACACAGCTAGTAAATTGACTAGTAAGCTAGTAAGCATCTGAGGCCATATTTGAACTCAGGTCTTTCTGATATGCTCTATACAATGAGCCGTCTTGCTGCCTCCTAGAAGCCATTAAAAGACTGAATTTTTATCTCTTTGAATGCTAAAGTTAAAATAATAATGATGATAATAAAAATAGCTAACATTATTTAGAGCTTTAAGTTTGTCATGCCCTTTATACATGATATTCTCAGTTGATTTATTGCAGATTATCATAGATGATGAAGTGAAAACTCACAGGATTAGGAGACTTATTCATGGTTATACAGCTAGTATGTTTGAGGCATGATTTGAACTCCCAACTCTACTTTCAGCATGTTCTCTATGCCTAGAATATTTAAATGGATGAGTAAGAAAAATTGTTGTTGGTTAGAAAGCTCTAAAATTAATAGGGGGATTGGGATTTTATGTATCTTAAAAGTTACTTTCAGAAATGAGGACTTTAGAGACACATGGGAAAATTGGTAGGAACTGATGCAGAGAGAAGTAAACAGAACCAGAACAATTTACATGATGAGAACAATAATGCAAATATAAAAGATCATTCAAAGGAGAGAGGAACTGCAAAACTGAAAGACCAATAAATATTCAGGAGAACAAATAGGTGAGGGGATCAGGACAGCACAATGTTGCAACCATTTTTGAACTGGTGACTATTTCCATTGTTTTTATCCCTACCTGGTTTTATTTGTCACAGTGGATAGGTTAATATGTAAGGAAAATGGAGGTGAATAACTACTTTGTAATAAAACAAATGACATTGGCAACAAAAATAAAGTAGAGCGGTGAATGCTGATATCCTTTATTTTAGCTGTATGTATACACTGAGAGGACCCTGCCCAAGTTGGGACAGTTGGAAATATTAAAGAGAAGTAAAAAGTTCAAGTCCTTTGCAAAAAGTCTCCAATAAATATTTACTGTTTATCACAAGATAAGCCATTAAAAAGTGATAATAAGACATTTAGGTTTTGAACAGCTTATTCAATTGTGTCCAATTCATCATGACCTTCTTTGGGATTTTCTTGGCAGAGCTACTGGAGTAGTTTGCCATTTCCTTCTTCAAATCTTTTTACAGATGAGGAAATTGAGGCAAACAATGTTAAATGATTTGTTCAGGGTCACACAGCTAGTAAGTCTGAAGTTGGATTAAATTTAGGTCTTCCTGATTCCTGGAACTCTATGGATTGTGCAACTAACCATCCTTTTAAGCATATCACCCTGTGGTAAAACCAGAGATTGAGTATGAGCTAATTTGTACTGGGGTAGAGCTTTTATCTCTAAATGGCTATAAATCTAAACCAAGAGTTCTTGCAATCTGGGATAACCTTAACTGAGTTTTATTTGAGTAAGGCTGATAATATATATATATATATAAAAAAGATTTCTTTTATTTCCACCTCCTTCCCACAAGGCTAGTTGGAAGGAATGGTAGTTTTTCTAAGCTTTGAACACATCTATTTATTCATATTACTCCAAACTATTTGCACCTGTTTCTATCTTTAAGAAAATTCATGGAGCATAGTTGCTATCAAACTAGGGTGTACTTGAGAAATAGTGGCACCGAGAAGCAGCCCTGTGGAGTGATTTCAGTTTGCATGGCCTGGGTTCCAGGCCTCTGCAATAATTTATGAAGCCAGGATCATTTCAATTGAAATCAGCAGGTAAATGTGGCAAGGTCGGGGGCAGAAATTCAATTGTTTCTTTAAAGAAAATACAATGTGGAATAGTTTTAATTCAGGATAGTTTCTAGGTAGAAGATAGAAATGCTATCTAAAGGAGATAAGAGAGACAGCAAGGTGGCTCAGTGATTAGAGTGCTGAACCTGAGTTCAAATCTGGCTTCAGACACTTAATAGTTATGGGCTATTGGCAAGTCATTTAGCCACTGTTTGCTAATCTACTGGAGAAGGAAATGGCAAACCACTTCAGTATCTTTGCCAAGAAAACCCCATATTGGGATCACAAAGAGTTGGACACGACTGAATGACTGAACAACAGTAAAGCAAACAAGACTTGAAAACACATGGGATGTCAGCGTCTGAGCTTCTAGTAGGTCATTAATCTTTAAAAACAAAACAAAACAAAACAAAAAAAAAACCAAAAAAACTTTTCTAAGGGCATCTAGATAGTTGTAATGGTAGAGCACTACCTGAAGTCAGGAGGATCTAAATTCAAATTTGGTCTCCGACAATTAATACTAATTAGCTCTGTGATCCTGGGCAAATCACTTAACTAACCCAATTGATTTGCAAAACACCCACCCCCCCAAAACAAAACAAAACAAAAACAAAAACATAACAACTAGCTGAAATGACACTTCTTTGGAAGTTAGGTGGTATAATGGATAGGGCGTTGAACTTGGGAGTCAAGAAGACCTGAGAAGATTGCTAACTTCCCAATGCAAGCATTTATATCTTGGAAATTGTCAAACACTACAAATCACACCTTGATTTATTGTTTCACTGATTGTCTAGGCTTAAGAAAGTGTTGGAGAAATTGTTAATAATGTAGATTAAATTTAAAAATGTGTGGTGGGTATATATATATGTATATATATATAATTTCTACAGATAAACACATAGAAACTTTATCCACACATATAAATTTTTTTTTACCTTCTGGAGATCTGATTGTTAAACATTTACTCCCTACTATTGGGTAAAGCACTTTGTAGATCTTAAAGAACTGTATAAATATTAGCTGTTATTGTTTTATTATTAAAATCATGGTCAAACTGTTTATATACTGTTTTTTAAATCACATTCTAAATGGGTGCGAAGACTTTCTGACTTCTGAGGTTGAAGAGGGTCTAATTTCTGTGGGGTCTTGGTTTCTTACTAAGCAATGCTTATGGCAATAAAGCCCCAACACAATGACAGTGATACAGTTTGATGTGCACTGAGATCTTGATCTATTAATTAGATAATATTTTGGTTCACTATTAGTAATAAACCTAGGGCAATTAGTAGGGTCCATAAAGTGTATACCAATAAAAAAGCAGCTTAAAGTTAATTTCACAATAAGCTGTATGTGAATATTGGGGTACAATAAATAGCACAGTTGTGTTTCTTACCAAAGCCAATAAGCTTTAAAAAAACAAAACAAAACTATTCAATTCCATGTAATGCCTAAAGCAAAGTTATCCCCTTGTAATTTGACATGAGTTAGTTCAAGATGGTTCAGATAATGCTTTTGTAAGTGGTGATTTTCCTAAGATCCTTAAGAGGAGGGTGCACATAGTTAAACTTGACCCCTAGGGTCAGGGACTTGGTCACTGAAACAATCTAAAGGAAATTAATGCTAAATGTTTAGAAAGGTATTTGGATCTGCCAACTTGTTGGCTCAAGTTTTTAACTTAAATGACACAAAATAGAACCTGACATTGTCTAAAATACTCTCTGCCCTCTATGAAAAGGAGCAAATTGGAAGTGATAAGATTTGTGATAGGTGTTGTGGCCTTGAGTTTCTGTATAATTTGTTAATGTGGGACTGGTTGAGGGGTTTTTGGGTAGTTAAGAACACATCCTGGAGGGCCTTATCATTAAACTAACTTTCTAGCCCTAGAGCTCAGTAGTTAGTATATGTTTTTTGACATTTTTTAAAAAAAGGATCTTTCCTTTTCCCCTTTGATTTTCATTTCTGGGGTTACTGCCCTCCAAACTGAACAAGATAAGGGAGGTGGTTATGAAAGGGGAGGTAGAAAAAGGGAACCTCATGGTTGATTTCCCCCTATATTGGGAAATGGGAGAACAGATGTGAGTACAGGTGTCTAGTCAAAGCACTACCAAAAAGCATTGTGGAGTCACTTGATGGAAAAAGCAAGTTTTTATTATGATTTCTGGCCATGATTTGGCATAGCTGTAAATGACTACCATTTACTGCCAATTCTGTACAAACGTGTGGGGTGATATTACTGGGACGGCGAATTAAAACGAAAAGTAAAAGTTAAACATTTCCACATGAGATTTTACAATCCACCATTGCACTGAATGGATGAAAAAGACACGTTTCACTACAGAATTATTCTTTTTTTTTTTTACTACAGAATTATTCAGCGTGGATAAAAAACTACAACTTTTATATTTTTTTTTAAACAGGAGTCACTGGTTTTAATTATTTTTACACATTTTAAAATTACTGTGATAAAAAATAATGAAAAAAGCTTTTTAATAATGCCATACACAGTATAATATAGATCTGTCCCCTTACATAAGCTTTTGTTTAATATACAAAATAGAATATCGACACACTTGAATCTATATGTAGTTAAGCAAGGTAAAATACCTAAGGGGGCTATTTTCATACACACAGCCTTTCATCAGAAAGCAAAATCCTTCTTTGAAAGAGACTCTATTCCTTTCCTAAAAATGAGGCTCTTGTCTCAGCACATCAATAGCCACTGATGCACTAAGACCTGGAATACATGACTGGTTTTGGATGACAGTTGTGCCATTTAAAATACTGTTTAATGAATTTTCCTTGTTTTTCTCTCCCTTCCCTCCCCTGTCCTTATGCTGGAAACAAGCTGATGAAACACACATTATAACTAATATCTACAACCTTTATTTTTTGTGACTCGACAAGATCATATCCCTTTATCAAAGCAAAGGAACCCAATTATACTATTTTTTTTTTACAGCCTATAGGGTTATCAAGACAAGTCTTTCATAAGGCATGTTTAATTTAAATCTGTGGATTTAGGGACAGTTGAGCACTGTCTCTGTGGAGGGGAGAGGATTTTTTTGATCTGCTACTTATAGCAAGGTTAGATTTAATTTTCGAATCTCATTCTATACTAATTCCATTGCCACAAACCAATTGCTGGCTCTTCTTCCCTCTTTGGACAGGAGTTTCTTTTGGGCTTGCCCCTAAAGGATGAAAAGCTGGACAGCATGGATTTTTAATTTTGTCTTAATTTTGTAAGTCAATTACCTTTCCTGTCCCCCTGCTAAGATGGAAGGAGAATAGCAGATACTAGGAAGCCACAGAATTTTGTTTCCATGTTGCCCAGTTACCCCAGTCTATCTCTGTGGTACCCCATATCACATCATGAAGCCACCAAAGAAGGGTCACATTTTTGAGCTATAACTGGAAGCATTTTTCATGGTTTATTTGTATGGGACACACATGCCTTACAACTCACACTGAAGTGAATAACAACTTTAAAAAAGTGTGAATAGTTAAACACTAGTGGGAGAATGAAGGCTGCTTGCAAGTAGCACCTGTTCTAATTTTTGTCAAGATCCACAATTGCAGCCCATGCACATTGACCTAGTTAAAACTGCATTCTGTATATATTCGTATTCATCCCAAAAGGGTCGGTGCCATTCTTTCCCTGTAAATGACTTAATGGCAATCTCACCGCTGTCAATAGGACCTTTCCATAGAGACTGTCAGTACATGATATTTCTTAAACTTGGGAGCAAACTAGTGTTGACCACATTCTTTGAGCAGAGATTTCTTTTCCTGGAACAGGTTTTGAAACCTAACTCTATCATGAATCTTAAAACATTATTTCTGAGGCACTGTAAAACTTCCCCTCCAGCTAGGTGAAAAATATTTTACAGTAACACTTGGATCTTGGCCATGAGGAAAGAAGCATTCCCTTTTATTGGGCACTTGAAAAAAAAGCATTAAAAATAAAAGCAAAGGCATACCAAATACTGAAGCTTAAAGCATTCAAAAGCAATCCAAGAAAAGTCTCACTTCCTACTTTAATGGGAAGTAAAGTTTTGCCATAGGACAGAAAAGAATTAGTGTATTGTGAGTGACCTGTGTTGTTTTGCAGCATATATATACATATTGCTGGTACCTGTGTGCATTATTATTGCCATGCTCCTTAAACCACTGTTTTTGCAAAGCTGTATGAGAGGCTGTATGTGAAAGTAACCCTGCTATTGGCCAGTGCCCTACATATCTAAGAGCCATTCTCTTTATCCCCTGCTTGCACTCTCTCTCTCTCTCTCTCTCTCTCTATTCCTTTTCTTTCTTTCTTTCTTCCTTTCTTTCTTTCTTTCTTTCTTTTTTCAGCAGGAGGACAAACCAATCTGTAGGGACAACAGATTCACTGTCTGAAAAAGAAAAGTGATTGAAATTCCAGGTAACAGGATGATGCTGTTCTCAATTTGATAGGATGTGGCCCAAGCAAAATGGCCACATGTAGGATTGCCTCCTCAGTCCCTCTCTTCCCATCTATGGACAACTTCCTGGGGACCGCCAACTACATGAACACACACATAAACTATAAATCGTTTAGATTATCCTTCTGCATTTCTCTGAACCCTATGAAAAATATAGAACATGTCATGATAAAACAATCTGTCATCTAAAAATTCATTCTTATTATACACTATACAAGCTATTTTACAATCACTTGAATAAATTGCATGTAAAGCTGCAGTAGCCCTTCCCTTCCTGGATTAGTGAATACCAATATGATATATATTTATATATGTATATCTGAAAGTAGAACTAAATATAAAAATATATTAGAAGTTTCATATTTTTAATATTAGATTTTTTTTCAGTTTCTATTACACAAATAATTTGGCCACTGAATAAAAATCAATTCTTGTTGTGGCTCAGTAAATAGGTTAAGTTTTGAGTTTACAGAAAGTTGGTAAGGTGCACACAGAAAGGGCTACTACAGCTTCTAAATCTTCTAAAATGAGAACCCATAGTGAGGAGGAGAGATTCACAAGACTCCTGTCAAGTTTATGGCACAAGAGAAAGTGAAGAGGAGGGGATGTGTAAGCCTCACAAACACAAAAATCTGACAATACGATCAGAAATCACAAAAATTCATAGCTGAGGGTCTCCTATACCCCAGGAGACAGGGACCAATTGGTGTGAGATGGGAATGTGAAAATGGGTGTTTAGCCAGTTTTTTCTGTTTGGTTTGATTTTGTGGTTCAGCAAATTGAGCCTTAAAAAACCGAATAAAATCGACGAGTAAAATTTAGGAAAGGGCAGTACTGGTTTTAAGAACAGACACAGAATATCCAGGTTTGACTGAAAAATTTCTCTGAGCTGTTCTGAAACTCTAAAGGTCAATATTCTTTCATAAAGGGGTCCCTGAACAAGATTCAATACTTACTTCCTTGCCATCTTTCTAAGGACTTATTCTCTTATACCCTGATGAGGAAGGAGGCCTGAAGAACCTTGGAGTTGGCAGGAATTAGAACCCATGTATTTGGAATCTTGCTCCTGTGATTTTCACTCTATCATAACTGTGTGATCAGGAGACTTCTAGAAGTTATCCTCTGTTTTCCATAGCTTATTCATAGCTTATTGAGCAGGCCACCAGACTGGTGACATGTACCAGTTAATTACCAGATAGAACTATGTCTATTTGTTATGTAAATGTGTAGATATATCTTGTAAAGCAATAGGATTATAACTGGTAAAGACCCTTGAGATCTGAGAAAATTTTGTTTGTGGTCTCCTGAGAGCAAAAAACTCTCAGGGTAGAAGCACCAACCCATTTTCACACAGAAGAAGAATAATGGTTAGCGTTTATTTAGGAAAGCCGTGAACCGGGTGCCCACCTGAAACAGACAGCTGTACAACAGGCAACTCGAATACAAAAATGATGTAAGAAAAATGGGCAGGCCTAGTTCACTGGATATAAAGGTAAAGGAAATTGCTAAAACCAGACAGTTATAGCTATAAAAGGCACAACTTCCCTTTTCTGGCATACATTTGTAAACTTTTTTCAGGTTACCATGCATCAATCAAAAAGCTATCTTAACTATACAGGGGGAGAAGGGAAGGAAAAAAAAAAGAAAAACACAATCAAAAAGTCCTAGAAAACACATATCCAACCAACTGTGGAAAATTACTAGTAGAATGTTCATGATGCGGATTCCTGGCTGCGGGAATTATGGTGCCATCTTTTGTCCACTGGGAAGGTCTTTCCCAGGATGACATATCTAATTTCCAGGATGTATTTCACTTCCTTTCTCCCTACTGCTCCCGTTGTTTCAAAGGAACCATGTCCATGTCCAAGTCTTGGCCCTCTAGAAACCACATGTAGTGCATAATTGCAGAAGGAACGCCACCACAAGGACAGAAATGAACCAGTCTTTTAAGTCTGTATGACGAAAGCTATAAATCTGACTTTTCTTTAAGGCAATCTTTTGTTTTAAGGCAGTCACTTCTGATGAAAGAGCAGTTTTTTGATATTTCCATTTGAGTATTTTGGTATCTGATTACTGATGATTTCAGCCAACATCTCTGGGAACTCGATGCTCATGGTCTTATCCAAAAACGTTTGGAAGCAATAGTTCAGAAGGCTTTCAACTATCTAAAAAGAGAAGAGAATGAGTCAGGTAAAAGTGGTGTACAAAGAAGCATGCTTGCAGAACTGTAATGTATTTGCAAGCAACAATCCTTCTTTCTTGTTTTTTATAATCCTGCCCCAACTCCCAAAAAGGGAAAACTAGAAGAATTCTGTAAGCAAATAATTACATATGGTATATTTCAAGTTGTCTTAGAACATTTAAGCTGGATGGATTGGTAGTCAATAGGAGAATACAGAACAGCAGAATGGAAAACAGTGCCAGCTGTTTCCATTTCTGCAGGTATAACTATTGTTGACTCATTTCGATGTTGTTCACACTGTGAACTTTATTACGTTCCAGCTAAATGGGACTACCCATTGTTTCTTGAACCTAGTACTCCACTTCCCATCTTTGTGCATGAGCACAAATTGGCCCCAATTCGTCCTCATTTACCTCCCGTTAGAATCCTTGTTTTTTCTTCTTCAAGTCTCAGGTCAAATGTTACCAATTCCATAAACCTCTCCTGATCTCCCTAGTCATTGGTGCTTCCTACTGCCTCATGTCCTGTATTTTATTTAGTAACCCTTAAAAAAAATCCAAACAAGTACTTGTATATGAGTTGTATCCCTTCCAGAAGAATGTCAGTTCTTAAGAGGACAAAGATGCATTTGTGTTTTGTGTGTGTCATTTTGTCATTGAGTACATGTAGCAGGAGCTTAATATGTGTTGGAATGAAACAAGTTGCTTGAGTTGGGAAGAGTCATCTGTTGTCTTTGTTTAATGACAATTCCTGATGTCACCTAGAAATATGTGCCACTTTCAATATACTGACTATTCTAAATAGATGGGTTTCAAAAATTAAGACAAAACCCCAAACAGTATGATGATTGAAGTGGCAGAGAAAATTAAAAAAAAAACTCACCTCATGCATGGAGTCCAGAAGTTTAGTCAGCTGATAAAATCGCTGCCAGTTCTGACTTGAGTTTCCTTCCCTCTTGACTATGGCTTTCCCCAGCTCTTTGATATAAGTCATTCTAATCTCATCAAAGAGTGACTGGCTCTTCAAACCTTCCTTGGGAACTGAAAAAGCAAGAAAAGGAAATGCTTCTTGATGACGGAGATTAGGATGAAGTATTAAAAATCCTTTCACGTGGTGATGTGATGGTTGGAGAGTGAAATATTTGGAACAAGTCAACATTATACTATACAGCACTAGCATATGCTTTTGTTAAGGCAGAACCATTTTGGGAAGGTCTATGAAGCCATGTTGGAAGCTAACTATATAAAAGAACAAATATATGGAGAACAACGGAAGTGAGAAGCATCCTCAAAGTATGTGTTGTGAGGAGAGAAAATCAAGTAATAAATAACTGTCTTGAAGCACGTGGGTAGCAGGTTTGGGTCACTGAGGATAAAAACAGAAGAGGCATATTTGGAAATAGTGCTCAAATGGACAAGATCAATGATCTGACTCAGTAAAATGAACAAAGCTCAAGAGAGATGATTAGATGCTCAGAGGTCTCTTGAAGTTTCTACCTTCTTCTGAGAAAAGGAATAGTATATATTTAGGAGGTGAGTGTGAATAAAATTCTGTTACTATCTGGCTACAAATTATATTTACATATGAAACCAACAGTATTTTATTCTGTGGCCTGGTGTAATCATCATCATGATATTGCCAGAAACACTGGGGATGATTGAGTAGAAGCTGCTTTGGACTAGGAGTCAGCAGACACAGGGTAACCATCTGTCAAGAATACTACTATGTGCTACAACAGAAGATAAATTCTTCTGCAATCTCTTATTAAATGTATATGGTCTTTTCTTGAAATTAACTAATGCCTGTAGTACTTTCTTAAATTTTTTTTGTGTCTCCTCCCCTTTTGGTTAAACACAATCTTTTGGACATAGCTTTTACATATTCTACAATGGGTACCAAATGAAATGACATATCCTGAAATAAAGTGAAAGTGATGGTTTCTTTAAGGATAATGAATGCTTGTCTCATCTCAGCATGGCAGATCTTGGGTGCACTTTATAAAGGACTGTATTTCATGACTTATGTACCAAATGTTTTGGATCCTAATTCTGGTTGGGATCTTCATATTGGTGCTATATCATAGACAATATAAATGTTCCATCTAATTTCCAGGTTGGAAGGCTTGTTGGAGGGTATAGAATTAGGAAAAGGTGGACATGGGACTTAACCCAGTTCTTCCAAGTCCAAATCCAAAATTCTTTCTTTGCAATGGATAATATTACACCTTTTTGTGGGTCTTTCCCCTAATGGACTTGTTCTGTAAGGGCAAGGATTGTCTTGCTTTTTGTATTTTCACAGTGGTGGGCTGTGTCCTATACATTGGTAATAAATATAATGAATGGAATTATTATTTTCCCTCAAATGCTTATTTTGCATGAAATACCCTAATTAATGTTGGAATTTGCAAAGAAGGGATGTTGTAATATACACTTTGAAAATAATCTCACCAAACTAAAGAGACTATTAACTCTAGGTACAATGTATGAGACTAGCTCTTGGCAGGTATCTGAAAAAAATCTTTCTCTAGCAGTTTACAGGTAGAGCATGGTAAAAAACAAACAAACAAACAAAAACCCTAAACTAAATAGAATGTTTCATTTACATTTTTGTGACTTTAAAATTAGTTTCATCTTTTTCTCTGATGTGAGTGACAAAAGTCATTGTAAATGTAATGATATACTTTATTAAATGGATTTTCTGGAAAGCCCTTGGTTTTGAGATAAAGAGAACATGAGGATCAGTTGCTAAGTTCTGGCAAATATTCCCACTGGGCCATGCAAATCACTCATTTTGATGGGTTAGGGAGTATTTTTGTGCAGTGTAGTGTTCATGATAAATGGAGAAATGGATGAGTATCAGAAAGGAAAAAACAATTCTACTCTGAGTGTCCCAAGTTATATAGGCTATAAGTTGTTACATGGTGGTAGCATGACGTAGGAAAGCCGGTGCTTTGTCTAGTCAAATACACACTGAATAGTGTCTGCCTTATGTGTACAGGTTCTTATGCATCAGACAGAGGCTGACGTTCTGAGAAGGAAGAGGTAACTTATTTGTCTGACTGCCTTGGAGGTTTATTACTTCACAGTAACTTGCTTAGGGTTGACATGAAGAACTGAGATTTCTTTAGACCAGTTCTGAGAATTAAGCTCAACTGCATTAACATAGACTATGGGTGTGTGTGTGTGTGTGTGTGTGTGTGTGTGTGTGTGTGTGTGTGTAAAGATAGGATGGGAAGAGTCTCCCTTCTAGAATCCTCATGTTGCCCTTTGTACTTGATCTTTTGTAACAGATGCAGCAACAAGTTGATTTTAGAACTATGTTTTTCTATTTAGGTGACATGCTTCAGGCTCAAGACAAATTCTTTTCCCTTTGTATATGGCAGCCTAGAAAGTTCAGAAATCCAGAAAATAAGAGCAATCATATAGATGCATTAGATGTATATACTATTTTGTTCAATATTTATCTGGGTAATTGAAGGTCCAAGAAAACGAATATTTATGTAGTCTTTACATAACTCTGAAAATTTTTTAGGTATTATCCAGAATTTAATAGTGAAGATTATAAATAAGGCCTCCTATGTGCAATTTCACATACAGCTGACACTCAATGGAATAACAACAATAATGATAATGATAACAATACTTAGCATTTATGCAGCTTTACTATTTACAAGGCACTTTACAAATGTTATCTTATTTGAACCTCAAAATAATATCAGAGTTTTTACAGATGCAGATAGAAGTTAAGTGACTTGCTCAGGATCACAAGTTGGTAAATGTCTAAGGCAGAATTTGAACTCAGGACTTCTTCAATCCAAATCTAGTGCTGCCTTATTTTACTATAATGACTCTGAATGGAATACAGTTATATGAAACAAATACTTGGTACCAGGTAAGTGCTTGGCCTACCTGAAGAGAGAAGTAATAGGGTTTTCATGCAGAGATATTCTTCATAAGAAACCTGAAGCCTTTGTAATTCATTGGACACAAGTAGCATATGTTTACATTGGTCATACATGCAGGGTAAATTCATCCTCTGCCTATGAAAGAAAAACAAACATGAAAAATTGCCATTAGAAACATTTAATCAGATAAACATAGCCAAATACAGCCATCTCACTTGACCCATTTCAAACACAGTCTGGAGAAATAATTAGATTTTTCACCTGGAGAAGCAGTAACTTTCGTTTCTATATTTGGGGGCAGAATTCCCTTTCCCACAAGATTTTTATAATTATTCATTTGCCACTTTTATAAAAAAGCTTAAAGCTATATGCATAAGGGATTATCAAGGCTGATCCTACTTCAAAATGGATCTCATCAGGTACCAATTTTTCATTTGTTACTTTTTAATTTACCTTGTGATATTACTTTAAATAATGGGTTTTTAACCTGTGAAAACTGTTTTCTAAACATTTTGACAATTATAATTCAATGATTGGTTTCTTTTTTAATCTTATGCTCTTTAAGAATTTAAAAACATTTTTTCTGAGAAGCCTATAGGTTTTACAAAGCTAGCAAAGGAATTCATAGCACAAAAAAAGGTTAAAAACCCCTGCCCTAGAAAATATTTCCATATGCACCCACACATGCACTCACATTCTTTTCTTTATGTTTCTCTTAGAAGTGGACTTATATTGTAACTCATTCAATTAACCACAGCTCATGGCAAATATGTGACAACAGGATCAGAGGAAAGACTAGCTATTTTTAGCTTTACTGCAAAGTCTTTGCAGAGTTTATACTTGAGACAATGGCTCAATGTGCATGTTGACTTTTGGTTTCTGTATAAAGTACTTAAACTACTCTTCTTACTCTTTTTATGTAATCTATCTGCGTAGATCCATTGAACAGGGACAACAGTCAAACAAAAGCTTCCTACTCTTAGGGATCTCTTAATAAATACAAGCTTGGTCCCTTAGGTGGATCTTAAGGACTTTTTAAACATCTCAATTTGTTGCATTTACATAAAAAAATTGTTGTTTGCCCTTCATTCTCAAAGAGAACCATGACACCAGGGAAATGATGCTGTGGCATGCAAGAGAATTGGATTTAAGTAACTGAGGGCTGTGGAAAGTCACCAGCCTCACTCTCTCCTTCAGAGTCAATTGGGTCCAGTGGCCAGATACAGATCAGGACTAGAGATGGCCTTGGCTTTTTTGATTTAAGATGTTTCCCAGGTCTCAGTTTGTCTAGGGCAACACTGTGTAATGACCAATTAATAAGCACAAGAAATGCTTTGTTTAAAAAAGAAAAGCATTAAAATATTCACTCTTTTTTTTCTTAGCATATAACTATGACTTGTTATGTAAGTACTAACAAGCTACACTGGATCTAAGAATTCCTGTTCTCCACATATAATAGACAAATTATAACTGAAGAAAATAGCTACCTTAAGCATATCTCAACAATGATAATTCACCAGGTGTGTTTAAATACTATGAAATTATAATCCTATAGATTTTTGGGGGAATGTATAGGTATATTCCAAAGGACCTAAAATAGCTAAAGAAATAGAAAACAATGATGTAGTGTCTTATTCCTTGGATCCTTTTAAAGTGCTAAAATCTTGCACAAGTTAACCATCCTGCCCATATAAATAAATGCGCTTGTTCTCCTATTCCCCTTTCCATTTCTAGTGATACTACTACCTTCAATCTAAATATATAGTTCTGGTTCAAAACTTGACTCTGCCCTTTCTCCCATTCTTTTCAAGTCATAATTGCCAAACATGATCAATTCTATCTCTACAATATCCCTTATATTTCCCCTATTCCCCTCCCCCATTCTGTTTTTTTTTTCTCCATAACTATTGTAAAAGTCTCTTATTTTATCTGATGGCCAAAGTATTTAATACAGCTATGAGGGAAAAGAACACATGCTCGGGATCAGAAGGTGTAGGTTTGAGTTCTAACTGCTTCTTTCTACCTATATAATCTCTGACAAGGCACTCATTTCTTTGGGCCTTGATTTACTCATATGCAAGATGAAAGGGTTGAACTACAGCAACTCTGAGTCCTGAGTACTATGATACTGTGACTATATCAACATAAAATAAAGCCAGTGTTTACAAGATTTAGAGCTGGAAGGACCAGAAAGTTCTGTGTTTAGTCCAAGGCCTTCTCTTTTCTATATACTCTTTTGGTGACTTTATCAATTCCCATGGATTTAAATAATTATGATCTAGGCCGAAGATTTATAGATAAGTCTATGTGTGTGCACACGCACATGCGCACACACACACATTTATATCTTCAACCCTAGTTTCTCTCCAACGCTTTATCATCAAATGCCTATTAAGTAATACACTCTGGAAATCCTAGAAACATCTCAAAATCAGTATATCCAAAACACAGCTCTTTATCAAATTTTCCTATGAATCTTCCAGTCTCTCAATATTTTCTTTGGCTAACCATTTTTCTTCACCTTACATACCCAAACAGTTGTAAATGTTGTCTTTTCTACTTTCATAATGACTCTTCTATTTACATGTGAAAAGTAGATTTTAAAAAACTTATCATAACTCTTTTTAATCTCTTATCTGGACTATTAAAAACTTAACAGTTTATCCTTTCTGATATTTGTTCTCCCCTCCCTTTACCTTTATCACTGAAGTTCACTCTAAAATAATAATAGATTTTTCTATTCATTCTTACAACGGTCATCTGGCATTCGGACAAAAGCTATGTATAACTAAGACTGCTGATGGTACTCTGAATGTATGCATGGTAAAGATGCCCAAAACACCAATCATGAGTACAAAAATGTGTAGTCTAACTTTTTTTTAAAGAAACAGACATAATTTCACCATGTTTATTGACTAAAGAAATATTCTATTTCGTATAAAAAAATCACTATCTTATGTACTCTTCCAACAAGTTGTCTCCCTTGTATATATCAGAATTTTTGTGTAAAATCTTTGTTACATTTGAAATAATTTCTTTTTTAAAAGTTTTATAGATTTTTTGTTTTTTTACATTACAATTCTCTACAAAGTAAAATAATAAGCAAAATGACCTTATCTGAAAGTGCATTCCAAAACTGTAATACAACCACCTACTAAAAATGCTTTTCAATTAACAAGAACTTATTTTCTTTCCCTCTCATCCCAACCTCATTGCAAAAGAGAAAAGGAAAATAAATTTCTTAGAACTAATTAACTATGGTAAAGCAAAACAAATTTCCTCATCTGCATACAAAAACATATATGTGTGATTCTGTACTCAAAATCCATTATCTCTCATAAAATTGATAGTATATTTCATCACTAGCTCTGCATAATTAGAGACAGTCATTATATTGATCACAGATGCTATAGGCTTTAAAAAACTGCATCTTTACATTGCTATCACTATATAAACCGTTCTGGTTTTGCTCCTTCCATTCTTTATCAGTTGATGTCTTCAAAATTAGTTTTCTTTTTTTTTAATGAGTTTATATAGTTATCTTGCTATACAAGAAAAATTGTATCTACAAAAAAAAATCTGAGAAGGGAAATATAATGCAAGCAAACATCAAAAGAGAGCATGAAAATGCTATGTTATGGTCCACCCTCAGATCCCACAGACCTCTCCCTGGGTGTATATGGCTTTCTTCATCACTGAACAACTGGAACTGGTTTGAAACACTTCATTATTGAAGAGAGCCATGTCCATCAGAATTGATCATCATATAGTCTTCTTGTTGCTATGTATATTGATCTCATGATTCTGCTCATTTCACTTAATATCAGTTCACGCAAGTCTCTCCAGGCCTCTCTGAAATTATCCTGCTGGTCGTTTCTTACAGAACAATAATAATATTCCATGACATTCATATACCACAGTTTATTCAGCCATTCTCCAATTGATAGGCATCCATTCAGTTTCCAGGTTCTAGCCACTACAAAAAGGGCTGCCACAAACATTTTTGCACATGTGGGCCCCTTTTCCTCCTTTAAGATCTCTTTGGGACATAAGCCCAATAGAAACACTGCTGGGTCAAAGGTTATGCACAATTTGATAACTTTTTGAGCATAGCTCCAAATTGCTCTCCAGAATGGTTGGATCCATTCACAGTTCCACCAATAATGTATCAGTGTCCCAGTTTTCCCCCATCCCCTCCAACATTCGTTATCTTTTCCCGTCATCTTAGCCAATCTGAGAGGTGTGTAGTGGTACCTCAGAGTTGTCTTAATTTGCATTTCTCCGAGCAATAGTGATTTGGAGAACCTTTTCATATGACTAGAAATAGTTTTAATTTCATCATCTGAAAATTGTCTGTTCATATCCTTTGACCATTTATTGATTGAAGAGTGGCTTGAATTCTCCTAATCTTGTCTGCATTAGTTTTGTTTGTATAAAACCTTTTTAACTTAACATATTCAAAATTATCTGGTGTTCAATTAAGAGTTTCAGTTCTTCTTTGAACACAGATTTATTCCATCTCCACAGGTTTGAGAGGTAAACTATCCTATGTTCCCCTAATTTGCTTATAATATCACTCTATGTCTAGATCATGAACCCATTTAGATCTTATCTTGGTATGTAGTGTTAGTTGTGGGTCAAACCCTAATTTCTTCCATACTAGTTTTCAATTTTCCCAGCAGTTTTTGTCAAATAGTGAGTTCTTATCCCAAAAGCTGAGGTCTTTGAGTTTACCAAACACTAGATTGCTATAGTTATTGCCTAGTTTGTCCTGTGATTTAAAATCAGTTTTCTAAAATTTTCTAGTATTTTAATTTTCTAATTTTCTAGTGTTTTAATTACATTCCCAATTCAATGATCTGCTTGTTCTCTTTCTCTCCCTCTTTCCCTCCCCATTCTCTGTCCTTTTCTTTTTCTCTTCCCCACTTCATTAATAAAAGTGTTTAGATATTAAATTACCCCAAGGACTACTTTGGCTCTATACCAAAAATTCTGTTATGTTGTCTCATGAATGTTATTTTTTTAATGAAATTATCTATGGTTTCTATGATTTGTTTTTGACTCACAAATTCTTGAATATTAAGTTATTTAATCTCAAGTTGCTTTTCATCCCTTTCCAGCAATTCTTTATTTAATATAATTTAATTGCATTAGGGTATGTCAGTGATGTGTATAACATTTCTGCTTTTGTTTGTGAGGTTTTTACGCCGTAAAATATAATTAATTGTTGTAAAGGTCCCATGTGCACCAATAATCACCAGAGTTCTATCATGTTTAGAATTTCTCTAAAATTCTATTCAGGTGATTATGTCCCTTGTTTATTTTTTGTTTACAATGATATAGGGTTGATAGGGATAAATAAGGCACCCTCCTGTTATTGTTTTTATTGTCTATTTCTTCTTGTAATTTATTTGCTTTCTTGCTTAAGTGTTCAGAAGTTGTCATTCAGTGTATGTATGTTAAGCACTGAGATTATTTCATTTTCTATGTTAATTTTCAGCAAAATATAGTTTCCCTCTTTATCTATAATTGCCTTAAAAAAGTTGATTGAGACATAATAGATTTTGCTCCAATCCCTAATCTTAACTATGTGAATGTTTTTGTTTCAAGTGTGTTTCTTGCAAATAACAAACTGTTGGGTTTTGCTGTGTAATCCAATCTACTGATCCCTTCCATTTATGTGTGAGTTCATCCCATTCATATTCATAGTTTTGGTTAATTGCTTGTTTCCCTCCACTTTAATCTTAATACTTTTTCTTTTTGATGCTCCTAGTTCTCTACATTTTAAATTGTTTATTTCCTTCCTCTTTTCTCTTCCCCTTTTAAACTTCTCTTTAGTATCTTTTTTTTCTTTTTTTTTAAATTTTATTTTATTTGCATAACATATGTGTGGGTAATTCTTCAACAATAACCCTTACATAGCTTTCCGTTACAAATTTTCCCCCCAACTCCCCACCCCTCCCCTAGATGGCAGGATATCCACTACATGTTAATTATGTTAAAATATTGGCAAATCAAATATATGTATACATATTTCCAAACTTATCATTGGTGTGCAAGAAAAATTTTATCTACACAAACGATATATCAGATAAAGGAAACACAATGTAAGCAAACATCAATCAAGGAGTATGAGAATGTTATGTTGTGGTCCACATTTCGCATCCCTCTCTCTGGGTGTATATGGCTTTCTTCAGTGAACAATTGGAGGTGGTTTGAAACATTTCATTGTTGAAGAGAGCCATGTCCATCAGAATTAATCGTCATATAGTACTGTTGTTGCCGTGTATAATGATCTCCTGGTTCTGCTCATTTCACTCAGCATCAGTTCATGTAAGTCTCTCCAGGCCTCTCTGAAATCATCTTGCTGGTCATTTCTTACAGAACAATAATATTCCATAATATTCATATACCATAATTTATTCAGCCATTCTCCAATTGAAGGGCATCTATTCAATTTCCAGTTTCTAGCCACTACAAAAAGGGCTGCCACAAACATTCTTGCACATGTGGGGCCTTTTCCTTCCTTTATGATTTCTTTGGGATATAAGCCCAATAGAAATGCTGCTGGGTCAAAGGGTATGCACAGTTTGATAACTTTTTGAGCATAGCTCCAAATTGTTCTCCAGAATGGCTGTATCCGTTCACAGCTCCACCAACAATGCATCAGTGTCCCAGCCCTCCCACAACCCCTCCAACATTCATCATTAACTTTTCCTGTCATTTTAGCCAATCTGACAGGTGTGAACTGGTACCTCAGGGTTCTCTTGATTTGCATTTCTCTGATCAACAGTGATTTGGAGCACCTTTTCATATGACTATAAATAGTTTTAATTTCATCCTCTGACAATTGTCTGTTCATATCCTTTGACCATTTATTGATTGGAGAATGGCTTGAATTTTTATAAATATGAGACAATTCTCTATATATTTTAGAGATGAGACCTTTATCAGAACCCTTGAATGTAAAGATGATTTCCCAATTTATTACTTCCCTCCTAATCTTGTCTGCATTGATTTTGTTTGTACAAAAACTTTTTAACTTAATATAGTCAAAGTTATCTATCTGGTTTTCAATTAAGAGTTCCAGATCTTCTTTGGACATAAATTAATTCCATCTCCATAGGTCTGACAGGTAAACTATATTACATTCCTCTAATTTACTTATAGTATCACTCTTTATATCCAGATCATGAACCCATTTAGATCTTATCTTGGTATGTGGTGTTAGATGTGGGTCAAGCCCTAATTTCTTCCACACTAGTTTCCAGTTTTCCCAGCAGTTTTTGTCAAATAGTGAATACTTATCCCAAAAGCTGGGGTCTTTGGGTTTATCAAAAACCAAATTGCTATAGTTATTGCCTAGTTTGTCTTGTGATTCTATCCTATTCCACTGATCGACTACTCTATTTCTTAGCCAGTACCAAATGGTTTTGATGACCGCTGCTTTATAATATAGTTTTAGATCTGGTACAGCAAGTCCACCATCGTCAGCCTTTTTTTTCATTAATCCCCTTGAAATTCTTGACTTTTTGTTTTTCCAAATGAACTTTGCTACTATTTTTTCTAGATCTGTAAGATAATTTCTTGGGAGTTTGATTGGTATGGCACTAAATAAGTAAATTAGTTTGGGTAGTATTGTCATTTTTATTATATTCGCTCCTCCTACCCATGAGCATTTTAAGTTTTTCCAATTGACTAGGTCTGAGCATCTTTTTTTTCTAAGCAGGTTTATTCTGCTTATATTCCCCTCTTGAATCCTGTCCTTTATTCTTATATGTTTGTTTCCCTCTTAGTTTTCCTATTTATATCTCTCTTGACTTGAATGTTTCTATACAAAACTCTATGTAGATATTCTGCTCATTTTTCATTAGGTTAAATGAAAGTAAAGTTCAAGTGACACTTGCCACTCCCCCTATTCCTTCTATGTTTACATATAATTCCATGTTCACAACCTGATTATGTGTGTAAACAAGCTCCCTTATCTTTCTTTTTATTTTCCCTTATGTATTTTTCTTTTCCCCCTTTATTTTTTTCTTAAAACATTTTCAAAACATAACAAAACTATTTGTCTGTTCTGTCTTTAAGATTCTCTGTGACATTAGGATTTTGATACTTTCAACATCTCTCCCTCTCCATTATTATGTTAATTGTTCATCCAAAATTGTTCACTTGCATTTATCAATTTATCTTTCTTTTGATATTTGCATTTCTGAGTTCTTCTCTAGGTTTTTTTTCTTTACAATAAGGAATGTTTGAAAGTTCTTTTTATCATTGAGGATCCATTCATCCCTTTGTAGCAATATACTCTGTTTTGCTCAGTGAATTATTCTTAGATGAAGATCTTCATCTTTGGCTTTCTAAAATATCTCATGCCATGTTTTCTGCTATTTTATGGTGATAGTGGCTAAATGTTCTATGATCTTGGTTATGATTTATCCATATTTGAATTCTTTCTAACTGGATGTTTGTAATATTTTTTTTTCATTTGCTTGTAATTTCTGAATTTTGGCAATGTCATTCTTGGGAGTTTTTTTTCCCATGAGGGGATTAGTGGATTTTCTTTTCATTTTTCACATTGCCCTTTTTTTCCAATGTGTTCTGGTAAATTTTCACTACTAATGATTTCTTGAAATGTAACAGCTAAAGTTTTTTTTTTTCCTCTTTTGGATTTCACATCATCTCATGATTTTGATTTATTTCTCCTTGATCTGTTTTCAACATCAGATATTTTTAATAATCAATAGTTTACATTTACCTCTATTGTCTCATTATTTGAACTTGTTTCAAGAATTTTTGTTATCTCTTAAGATCATTAATTTCTATATACTCCATTATGATGGGGGGGGATTTGTAATTACAACAAAATTTTGCACCACTTCTATTAAAGATGTGGATCCTTTCCCCAATTTTCTTCTCTCTGCCATTTCTTTCATGTTAGTTAATGTTAACATTATTGATTAATTAACTACTAATTAGTTAATGTTAACTTCAAGTATGATAATTCTCAAAAAAGAATAATTAAAGTTATTCATTGAGTTTCACTTTTATAAATCTAGTTATGTTGGAAGCTGAGTTCTAAAAATCCTGGCTGAATATGACTGACTCTGCAACCTCAGAAAAGTCCTTTTAAATCTGATCTGCATTGGTAGGAGCAATTTCCACAGCAGGAGTTCTCTACATGTTTAAAATTAGTCTGGTCATAAGGAATTTCAAAGTTGTTTTAATTTGCAATTGATTCTTAGATATTATGATTATTTTTTTCCATGTGGCCATAGATATTTTATTTCTTATGAGTTATTTGTTTATATCTTTTGAATACTTAAAAGAATAGAGAATGATGTCTACTTTTGTGTTAATTCCTTACAAAATCTAGATGACAAACTTTCAGAATTGTTGGATGAAGGTAGTCCTCCCTCCCAAATTTTTTCTCTTTCCTTCTTATTTTGTGTCATGCAAAAGTTTTTATTTTTATATAATAAAACACTTATTTTATCTCTCATTATTTCCTCTAATTTACTGCTTATTTAGAATCTCTCTAAACAGGTATGAAAGATGTAACAATCCCTTGTCTTCTACTGCTTAATGATAAGTTAAAAAACATTTAAATTGCCTATTTATTTGCAATTAATTAAAATTAGTATGAGATGTTTGTTATGAATATATCTTTTTTGCTAAACTACCAATTTTTAAAATAATTTTTGTTAAATAATAAATTTATTCCTCAATGTCTCATGATCCTAGGTTTACTGAATACTACACAAGAATGCTGTCAAAATCCAGTTCTTATTCCTAGTTCACTGATCTATTTTTTATGCAATACAAGGAAGTTATAGTGATTTGAAGCAGAATGATAATTGGAAAAAGCATTTAATTAGGAGTCAAAGAACTTTGATTCAAGTCTTGGCTCTATTCTTTACTTCCTGTGTGATCTTCAACAATTCTCTTAAATATTTCTGGGTTTCAGTTTCCCCATCTATGAGGTTTGGGGGATTTCACTAGATAACTTATTTTTTTTTGCTAGATGAGATAAAAAAATTTCCTCATATTTTTCCTTCATTGGAGATGTATAAACACATATATGTATATGGATATGTGCACATATTTGGCCATATCCAAAAGAAAAATATAAACACGTATGTATAAAATATAATTACTATACTTTTAGTCTCAGGAGTTGGATAGCATGTTTGAGCATCAGTCCTCTAAAATTATGGTTGGTTATTATGGTGATCAAAGTTCACAAGATTTTAAAATATTGTTGTCACTGTACATATTATTCTGGGGGTCTCTTAGTTCTATTGATTTTAGCCTGTATTAGTTCACATATATTTTTCCATTGTTCTCTGAAACCATATCCTTCATCATTGCTACAGCATGCTATAACATTTAATTTGTTCAGCCATTTCTCAGTTGATGGTCACCCTTTCAATTTTCCATTTTTTTGCCAGTCAATAAACATTTATTAAACACCTACAATATGCCAAGCACTGTGCTAAGCACTAAGCCACATCAAAAGAACCACATTATATCCTTAGATTTTGTTTTGCTTAGAATTAATTTCTCCTTTAATTTAATCTCCCTTTATTTCTCCAACCTCTCTTCTCCCATTTCCTTCTCTATTGAATGAAATATGTTGTTGTACCCAATAGTGAATATCTGTATGCACACACATGTGTGTATATATATGTATCCTTCTCTCTCTTAACCAGCTCAGATGAGAATTAGATTGAAGCATCAACTATCTTCCCCTTCTTCCTTGTTTGTAGAGACTTCTTGTATATCTTGATTATCTAAGATTAAAAAAAAATTCTCTCTAACTTTTCTAATCAGGTTCAGAGGTTATCATTTCTGTATATTAAAAACATAAGCCATTTATTCTTCTTTAGTGCTTTAGAATTGTTTATGTTTATCTTTTTGTTTCTCTTCACTCCTGTACTGAACATCAATTTCTACATGGCTCTGGTTTTTTCATCAGTAATACTTGGAAATCATCCTTAATTAAAAGTCCATTATAATCAGTATTGCTGGGGAAGCTATTCTTAGTTGTAAGCCCCTATATCCTTTGCCTTCCTGAATATTATTTTCCAAACTCTATTCTTTCATCATGGTGGCTATTAAATTCTGTTTAATCCTGTCTCAATCTTGCTGGTACTTAAGTTGTTGCTTTCTAGTTACTGGTGGTTCTATTTTTCCCCTTTGACCTTAAATTAATTATTTATTAATTAATAAATTAAAAACCTCTGGATTTTGGCTATAATATTCCTAGGAATTTTCATTTTGGGGTTTCTTTCCAGAAATGGCTGGTGGATTCTTTCTACGTTTACTTAGCCCTCTTGTTCAAAGATATCTGGACAGTTTTCTTTTGTAATTTCTTGAAATGTGTTAAAAACTTTTTTAGGGGAGATCACAATTTTTAAATAATTCAACAATTCTTACCTTTCCTCCTCAATTATGTTTTCCATGTCAGTTGTTTTGCTTTAAGACACCTTATATTTTCTTTTGTTTTCTTCAGTTTTTAAAATTTGTTTTCAATATTTCTTGATGTTTCATGAAGTCATTGGATTCTATTTGGTCCATTATAATTCTCAGAAAATTTTTGCTTGCTCAAGGTTTTATATCTTTTGCATAAACTGTTAATTCACTTTCCAGATCTTTCTTCTGGAGTTCTCATTTCTTTCCCATTTTTTCCTTCAAGTATTATTTCATTTATTAAAAAAACACTTTTAACTCTTAAAAAATGTCAGCAACTTTTAGTTCATATCTTCCTAGAATTCTAGTTGAATTTGTATCCCAACTATGTTTTTCTTTAAGGATTTGCTTGTAGATGTTTTGGAGTCATTCTCTTCTTCTGGGTTTATCTTAAGCATCTCTGTCATCATTTTGGGGGTGGGAATACTAATTTTTGTTTGCTTATTCTCCCAGATCACTTCCTTACTTCAGTGCTAGAACCAGCTCTGTGTACTTTGAGAGGGAAGGTATGGGCTGGTCCTGCTTCTGCTTTCTTGGGGTATTGAGTATTGAATTTTTTCAGTATCTCAGAGACAGGCTGGATGTCTGCAAGCTTTTGGTGAATCCCAAAGACTCCCAAAGTGATTGCCTGGTCTGATTCAGGACAGTATCTGATTCTTGCCCAGCCTGTTCTGACCTCTGCAAGTTTTTTGACCTAGCTGTCAATCTGAGCCAGTGGATTTCTGCTGGATTTAGCCAGTATCAGTCAGTTTGGAAACAAGCTTAGCTGGTTCAAAGCCAAAGAACTCCAAGATTTCTTTTGGCCTGGAATCCTTGCCCTATTTATTCCTCTGCAGACTTCAAATAGGGCCAAAGGCTAGAACTAAAACTCTGCTCTGCTCCTGGGGTCAGACCCACACAGTTTCTCCTTACTTCTGAACATGCTATTCTCAATATATAACTTAAGGTTTATGACAGCTCTTTACCCCAAATTTTACTCTAGGTGTAGGTCTTTCCATCTGAACTCAGACCTGCATAAAGTCCTAACATAGGTCTAGGAGCTCATGTTTTCTTAGTGTCCAGCCTCTCCTTGAATTGAAATGTTTCATCCTCTGTATTCCTGGTCAGATCCTGTCCCCAAACTAATTCTTCTATTTGTATCCTTGATCTCATTCTCTACTCTTTCTTCTAGATCAAAAGGTTTTTAATGTAGACTCCGTGAACTTTTTTGGAAAAATATTTTCAATATAACTTAGTGTCCTTTGTAATCCTATATATTTTATATTATGCAGTTAAAATATTCTGAAAAGGGATTCATAGGCTTCATTAGACTTTCAAAGGGATCCCTGATACAACAAAGATAAAGAAACCCTGTAGTCTGTACAAAGATCGTTCATTTTTATGGCCAATCATTAACCAATATACAGATATACAGGCTTTTCCCTAGCTGCCTGCTGCCTATACATGTTCAGGTTTCCCGTAACCAAAAAAAAAAAAAAAAAAAAAAAAAGGCAATCTTCCTCTCCCTCCTCCATTCATTTCCATTTCCTGACTTGCCCTTCTTTCAAGCCATCATCTAAAATTTTTTCTCTCCCTCTCTCTCTCTTCCTCCCTCCCTCCTCCTCCTCCTCTTCCTCCTTCTCTAAGCAATTAGGGTGAAGTGACTTGCTCAGAGTCACATAGCTAGTAAATGTTAAGTGTCTGAGGCCGAATTTGAACTCAGGTCCTCCTCAGTCCAGAGCTGGTGCTCTATCTGCTGCCATTTAGTTTACCCCTAAATCTCTCCTTTTCAACATTAAACTAATATTTATCTCTTCTATTTTCTTTATCACCCATTCAATTTTCAACCCCTACAATCTGCTTTCTGACTCTATCACTCTACTTAAACTGCTCTTTCAAGCTTGCCAGAGATTTTTTCACTGATAAATTTATGGTCTTCTCTTAGTTCTCATATTCTTTGACTTCACTAAAATTTTCACAGCAATGGTGATCATTCTCTCCTCCTAGATACTTTTTTCTTCTCATGGTTTCTGTGACTCTTTTCTCTCCTGATTCATTTCCCTTCTACTTAATCAACTGCAAGATATTTACTCTAAACTCCTCATAAAATGGGGATAATACCTGGTGTATGTACCTTAATAGGTTGTTCTGAGGTTCAACCCAGACAACAAATGTAAAGTGCTTTGTAAATTTTGAAGACCTTTGCAAATGATGGCATTATCACTGTCATCACTTCTTAGCCCTGCAGTGAGTATCCCCCACAACTACATTCATTCTCTACCTCAGTAATTTCATTATATGGGTTCACTTACTTTATACTGATGATTCCCAAATCTATACATCTAACTCACTCTCTCCCTTTAATCAGATATTTAATCTTTAATCAGATATCTGCCTGATGGATATCTTCCCCTGGATGTCCCACCAGACTTTCAAACTTAACATTTTCCAACACTGAATGAATCATCTTCTCTTTCCCCTTCCTCCAAACTTCTGCAATTTTTGAGGGCAGGATCTATTATCTTTCAAGTCACCTTCATTTTAAATCTTACTTTTATTTATTTAATATTTTTCCCAGTTATACCCAAAATAACTTTCCTGAAATCTTAAGAGTCATTTTTGATTCCTTCTCTTCATTTCACTATTGGTAATTATTAGAGAAGTAATGTCTTGGTAGCTGAATGATGCAGTGGATAAAGAACAGGATCTAGAGGAAGACCTGAATTCAAATTCACCCTCAGAGATTCTTTAGCTGTGTGACTCTGTAAAATGATTTAAACTCCATTTGCTTTAGTTTCCTTAAATCTAAAATGAGGATAATAACTCACAAAATTATTGGGAGGATCAAATGAGATAATACTTGTAAAGTGCTTAACACACTGCCTGGAATGTGGTCAGTGCTACATGAATGCTCATTTCCTTTCCCCTTCATGTCAATTTTACCTTTACAATATCTTTCACATTCCTGTCCATCTATGTACTCTCACAACCACCACCTCAGCTCAGATTCTCATAACCAGACTGTGTTTTAACAGCCTCCTAACTCTCCAATTAATTCTTCACATAGCTTCCAAAAGCACAATGCTTTCCTTATATGCAGTAGATATTTAAGAAATTTTTATTGAGTCAAATTGAAGGTATAAATACATAATGTCACTCGGTCTTGATACTTTCTTTCCATAAGGATCCAATTCTTTCCCCTCTCTTCCTTCTCCTTTTCTGAGCCTATACGTACACACACACTTTTGGATATGAAGACTTTTATTACACAGAACATCTAGAACCTTTTACTTTTTGCTACTTATTAAGATAAAGACCTTTTTTTTTCCCTGAGGCAACTGGAGTTAAGTGACTTGCCCAGGGTCACACAGCTAGGAAGTGTTAACTATCTGAGACTAGATTTGAATTCAAGTCCTCCTGACTTCAGGGTTGGTGCTCTATCCACTGTGCAACCTAGCTGCCCCAAGACCAAATAGTTTTTTAAAAAAGAGATTGATAAATCAAAAAGAACAAGTACAAGATTTGAACTTGTTAGACTTTCCAGTTTTTTTTAAACTTTCCAAACTTACCTACCATTGCATTTTAAGAATCAGAAAAGAGTATAAATTTCCATGTGATAAAGAAATGAGAGGTAGCAAGCAGAAAGGAATAAGCATTTCTATAGCATGTATTTGGACCAGGCACTGTGCTAAGGAATTTACAAATATCTCACTAGATTCTCACAACAATTCTGGGAGGTAGGTTCTATTATTATTCCTATTTTATAATTGAGGAAATTGGAGCAAATTGGTTAAGTGACTTGCCTAGGGTCACACAACTACTAAGTATTTGAGGCCAGATTTAATTTCATGTCTTCTTTATTACAGGCCAAGTGCTCTCTATACACTGCAGGACCAGATGACCAGAAGAAATTCCTTGAATAGCCCCTATAATTGTAGTCATCCAATTTCTAGTCAAATTCCTCTAGTGACAAGGTAACTAACTCACTAACACAAATGGATGCATCCAATTCATTTTAAAATGGTATCTAAATCATTAGAAAATCCTTCCTGATACTGAGCTTAAATCTGTCTCAACATGCCTCCATCATCTTCAATAGTTCTAATTTTTATTGACCAAGAACTGGGACTAAGACCAAAGATCTGCTACAGTGGGACTTAGTATCCCTTGATGGAGCACATGATTTCTGAAAGTACAGCCTAAAACTAGGTGAGCTTCAGTGGTTGTCAAAGTAAAAGCTTGGATTCCCCTCATACCACCCCCAAATTAACTATCATTTAGAAACAACTTCTCCAGCTAAGTGGTACAGAGTGGATACAATGTTCAACCTGAAGTCAGGAATCCTGAGTTCAAATTCAGCCCTTAAAATACTTATTAGGGCTGGGCAAGCCATTTAATCTATCTCAGGTTCCACAACTGTAAAATGGGGATCAAGTAGATACAAAACAAATGTTCTTAGCACATATATGGCTGTTAAAAACAAGGCAGGGATACTCAATGACAATTGTAATCTAGTGTTTGATAAACCCAAAGACCCCAGTTTTTGGGATAAAAACTCACTATTTGACAAAAACTGCTGGGATAATTGGAAACTAGTCTGGAAGAAATTAGGCATTGACCCACACCTAACACCATATACCAAGATAAGGTCAAAATGGATTCATGATCTAGGCATAAAGAATGATATTATAAACAAATTAGAACAATGTAGGATGGTTTACCTCTCAGACCTGTGGAGGGGGAAGGAATTTGTGACCAAAGAAGAACTAGAGGTCATCATTAATCACAAAATAGATAAGTTTGACTATATCAAGTTGAAAAGTTTTTGTACAAACAAAATGAATGCAGACAAGATTAGAAGGGTAGCAGTAAACTGGGAAAATATTTTTACATCCAAAGGTTCTGATAAAGGCCTCATTTCTAAAATATATAGAGAATTGACTCAAATATATAAGAATTCAAGCCATTCTCCAATTGACAAATGGTCAAAAGATATGAACAGACAATTTTCAGACGAAGAAATTGAAACTATTTCCGGTCACATGAAAAGGTGCTCCAAGTCACTATTGATCAGAGAAATGCGAATTAAGACAACTCTGATATACCACTACACACCTGTCAGAATGGCTAAAATGACAGGAAATGATAATGATAGCTGTTGGAGGGGATGTGGGAAAACTGGGACACTGATACATTGTTGGTGGAACTGTGAACGGATCCAACCGTTCTGGAGAGCAATTTGGAGCTATGCTCAAAAAGTTGTCAAACTGTGCATACCCTTTGACCCAGCAGTGTTTCTACTGGGCCTATATCCCAAAGAGATTTTAAAGGAGGGAAAGGGACCCACATGTGCAAAAATGTTTGTGGCAGCCCTTTTTGTAGTGGCAAGAAACTGGAAATTGAAAAGATACCCATCAATTGGAGAATGGCTGAATAAATTATGGTATATGAATGTTATGGAATATTATTGTTCTGTAAGAAATGACCAACAGGAGGATTTCAGAGAGGATTGGAGAGACTTGCATGAACTGATGCTGAGTGAAATCAGCAGAACCAAGAGAACATTATACACAGCAACAAGACTATACGATGATCCATTTTGATGGACATGGTTCTCTTCAACAATGATGTGATTCAAACCAGTTGTGCTGCGATGAATATAGTCATATACATCCAGAGAGAGGCCTGTGGGAACTAAGAGTGAACCACAACACAGCATTTTAACGCTTTCTGTGAATATTTCCATGCATTCTGTTTTCCTTCTTAGGTTGTTTTTTTTTCTTCTTCTCTTTCTAGATCTGATGTTTCTTGTGCAGTAAGATAACTGTATAGATATGTATATATGTATTGTATTTGTCATATAATTTATCCTATCTAGCATGTATTAGATTACCTGTCATCTAGGGGTGGGGGGTGGGGGGAGGGAAAGGAAAAGCTT
>JAJPUD010003696.1:76284-133839 GCA_023553655.1 Myrmecobius fasciatus | reverse complement strand
AAAAAAAAAAAACAAGGCAGGGTGGAATATGATCAAAGACAAAGGTTTTTATATCTTCAGGATAAAACCTTCTAGTTTGCTATATTCTGACTACATCAAGGGTGTTCTCTTAATTCTATATGAATATAATTCACTTCAGAAATGTCCTTTCATAATCATTACTGGACTTACACTGATCCAAGGAATAAGCTTCCCTAAGCCAAAGATACCTTCTCTAACATACACAGCTAGACAAGAATAAATGTCCCACATCTTTTCTTCCATAGTTTGGTCACCTATGACCAACCAGTTAATCAAGTACTCCTATCTCTCTAGTATTTTGAACACTTCTCTTTCATTCACCATCACAAACCATCACAATATTAACTTCTACGAAAATGAAGCTTGTTCAAAATGGTATCAGGTAAACATTCCTCATATACTAACTACTTACTCATTTATAACCAGATCAGGAGCAAAACACAGCAGGCTCCCACTTGCTTGTTTGTATGATCTCCATCCTAGTGCAAAAGACATCAGGAACATCCAGGAGTACTGCAGCAGGGTCATTTGGTCATCCAGGTGTAAGTTTCTGAAACCTAAAGACCAAATCAAAGTAACCAAAATATTAGCTTTGGTGTCCAAAGAGAAAACCTTTCATGATGCCCAGCTATGATCACCACCTAATTATAGGCAATAGCTAGAAGGATATAAAGATTTCATTTAATAGAAGAAATTCTAGATAAGGAAACTCCCTCTATTATCAATACAGGCTGGCACCTTCTCTCAAACTCATATTCCTGAAGAATATATAGCACTATAATATATAGCACTAGAGCTTAAATTCCCTCATTAGGGTTGTACAATAGCAGAAATAGAAAAAAATTAAGTATTAAACAACATAAGCTTTAAATTACTCATCAGTCACAATCAGGTCTAATTCTTGCCCCCAAACTTCTATCTGTGCATTCTTATACTTATAAATCTTTTATATCTCTAAACATTTATCCTACTACATGTGGTTCCTTCCTAATCATCTTTCATCCAAATAATTTCAGTTCTAAAAATCACCTTTTAATTTTCTTCTTATGAAAAAGGTACATTTAAGGGCATAACATGTCTATACCTGTGATTTCACAGGGATGAAGAACGCCTAGGATGGAAACTCCTTTCCCAAATGCAGATCATCTACCTGTCTACAGCTAACAGTATTGGGGGCTCAAAGCAATTAAATAACTTGCCCAGAGTCAGAGGCAAGACTTACTATATGTCAGAAACAAGGCTTGAATTTAGTTTTTTTGATATCTAGGTTAAGTTTTCTATCCATTATATCAGATTGCCTCTCTAAAAGGCCGTAACTAAAGATATAAGTTGACTGATCACTTTATGTTCTCTCATGGCATGAAAATAAATTATTTTAGATATATACAATTTTGTTTCCCTGAGAGAACAGCATATGGAAATAGATAATAAAATAGGATGAACTTCTTTGGTTCTCTGATATGTCTGAATAAAGACTAGGTTCACTTTCTACAACTGGCAAGAATACAGGAAGGGAGAAAACAAAAAAAGGGAATTTCTAATCTTAGATTATTTATGCAGAGTTTTAGGGTTGGCAAAGCACTGTTTCAACATGTTAATTTACTGGATTTTCACAACAATCTTGTGAGGTTTTATTATCATCCTCATGTTGTAGATGGGAAAACTGAGGCTAGAAGAGGTCAAATGGTTGGTCCAGGTCTGCTATTACGTGTCAGAAGCCACATCTGAACTTAGCTCTTTCTGATTCTATGTATTCTATTCACTGTGCTACCTACTTGCTTTTTATATCTAAGTTGAGAAAGAGGTTAAAAAATGTTACTTTCCCACTAAGTCCTCAAGCCTATTGGGTACAAATGTTTTCTTTTAAAAAAGAAAAGGCTACATTATCTATCTGTATCTAAAGATCAAGCTATCAATAGATCTATTCATACCTATATAGAGATTTATCTATGGGCAACTAGGCAGCATGTCATTTAGCCTGCTTTGCCTCAATTTCCTTATCTGTAAAATGAGCTAGAGAAGGAAATGGCAAATCACTTCAGTATCTGCCAACTGGAGTTTCAAGAAGATGGACAAGAATGAAACCTGAAATGACTGAAATAGATCTAACTATGACTATAGATCAATCCTATCTATTGAGCCAAAGATCACACTTTCCTCTTACCTGGTATTGCCTTTGCCCATTTCACTGCTGCAATCACTTGTCGCCCTCCTAACATGTTAAGTGTTGACATGATCCTCCAAGTGGTATCTGGCATTGTACTGTCATATCCTGAATATAACACCTCTGGCTCAATGACCTCCAGGAGTGACACCAGTGTTGGGGTGAGCTGTGGCAAAGATGCAGGAACCATCGTTTTATTGACAGGACTTTCAGAATTCTCTCTTGTTGCTGTTGGGTTGGGTTGCTGAATTCCTTTAATTTTCTTCTTTGTCTTTCGAGCTGTGGGTTAAGAAAAAAAGATTAAAAAAGATTTTAGGAAATGATGACAATAGTCACCACCACCACCAATTAATAATAATGGTTCCCTTTTCTGTAGCATCTTACAGTTTATATAGTGATCTCCTCATAATGACAATATAAACATTAATGATTCCCATTTTACAGAAGAAGCTCAGAAAGAATGAATAACTTACCCAAAATAACATAGGGTCACTCTAAAGAGAATGGCTTTCTTTCTACCTACTTGTGCTGCTTTCCCCCTCCTTTACTTTTCATTTAAGAGAGCTGACCTTGATCCAAAGGGAAGAGACACCCGCTTAGGTTAACAGAAGCCATATTTCCTTGACTGAAGAATCAGAAGTAATGAAAGAACGTTCTCTATCTTTGTTCCTGTCCTGGCAATCAGCCAATGTGGTTAGCCCTATGTAACAGTTGCTTTCTTGCAAAAATTTCACATATAAATCCAATTTCATTAATATTTAATCATTTCAGTGATTTATTTGGTACAATGCATTTTAACTCTGTCTTTTAAATTTGATTATTTTCCATCTGGCTAGTACAGTAAACTGTATCTGTATGAAAAACCTTCTCTAATGCTTTTTAGGAAAATTCTGTAAGTTTTGCTTTCCTTGTGTTATTCAACAATAATCTCCCAATTGGAAAGTTCTACCTTAAGAGCTGAACAGAATCATACACTCAGTAAGGAAAGACATCCAATTATATAAATCCTCTTTCCCATAAGGATAGGGGAATACTTGCTTTCTACAGTGTTATACTTACATAGAAAAATGCAGCTTTCTAGCACATTCAGACTATGTGTACCCTTAACAAAATGCTATGTATTACAGAATTTCAGAACTCTGAGGTCATATGGACCAAGTTATACTCAGAGAGGAGTCTCTTCTATAACATCCGCCTCAGGGCTTATCTAGTCTGTGCTTGAAAGACCCCCATGATGGTAACCACCATCTCTGGAGGAATTTCTCTGGAGGAAGTTCATCCTTTTTTTGATGGCAAGCAAGGAAATTTTCCTGGCATTAAGCCCAAACTGGACTTGCTACAATTTATACTCATTGCTCTTCATCCAGTCCCTTGAAGTCAAGAAGAGGAAATCTTATCTCTCTCCCAAGGGACAAATCCTTCAACTTACCCAAAGATAATCCCCAAGTTTTCTCTTCTTGAAGTTGAGAATCGTCCTTACCCCCAATTATATTAGATCTCTGGCCTCAAAAGATCACAGATTTAGAGAAAGAAGGGACCTGAAGAGACCATCTGCCCAATCCCTTCATTTTACAGATTAGGAAGTATTTTTATAAAAGTTGCCCAAAGTCAATCAGGTCAAAGGTGAAATTTGAACACAGGTTTTCTGTCTTCAGAACCAATATTCTTTGAAATGTATTTCAACTGTGTAGGTACTCCTTCTGCCAACACATGTTATAACACTTCTTCACAGCTTATTCCAAGTATTTTTGGACCTGCATTTCTGTAAACACTCTGTCAAAGATCTACCCAAGATGACAGAGGTCTTATTTTGTACTATTACTATTATCAAGGATTTACCACAAAGAATATAAGCAGATATTATGCAGGGATTTGTAGCAGTCCTACCTTCCCTGTTGCTAAGGAAGGGGAGAATCTAACAGCTCGGAAAATATTTTAAACAGAAGACTAAATGAAGAGAAGTAGGAACAAAAAAAAATCTAATTTTTAAAATAAATTCTTTTTGACCTTTTCTATAGCAAAGATGTAGGCCCACATTTGAACACACATTCTGCAGAGTTTGTGATGACCTAGAGACAAATATTTAACAAAAAGTAGGTCAAGATCTTTAAAATGGCTATGACTGTTTCCTCAAAATACATAAAGAAACTTTTGTTCATTTCACCACCTTTTTCTAGGTACATAAAACCAAGTAAGCTCCTTTTATATGGAGACTGGAGAAAAATATATGCAAGGAAACATTTTGTAGAACTGAGTTCCTTCTGTCTTCTTGGGATACCAGGAGAAATGAACACCTTTGACTGAACTCATTCTGTCATAAGGTTCATTAGTTAAATGACACAAAACCATCTAGAGTTAAAAAAAAAAAGTTTGATGACCTAAGAAAGATTGCTAAGAACCAGAAGATGAAAAAAAAAAAAGGTAAAATGTAGCTCATTGCCCTACTTCTTAAATATAACAGCCCTGGGAGGTAGGCACTATAATTATCTTCATTTTACAGTTAAATAAATGAAGTAAGCAAAGGTTAAGTGACCTGCCCAGGTTCACTCCGTTAATAAGTGTTTGAGACTGGATTTGAATTTGGATCTTCCTGATTCTGGATCTGGAATTCTCTCCACTGTACCATCATCCAGCTGCTAGATGAGGCTTTCAGAATAAAGCTACAAAATCCTCATTCATTTTCAAGGAAGAAAGTTTTTCATTCTTTCTTCTTCTTTTTTTAGTATGAATGTAGAATTCTATATCCTAAAAAAAAAAGCAGTAACAGAACCAACCTAGACCTTTCTTGCAGAGTAAGGCAGAGCCAGCCCTAAGAAAGAACAACATATACAATACACACACACACACACACACACACACACACACACACACACACACACAGAGTAGGATAAAGAAATACACTGCTTTCAACAGAGAAATGGGAAGGAAAGTGGAGAAGAGAGCAGGGGGAATTAGAGAAAAAGCAGATTAAAGGAAGGATTAGTCGTAAGTAAAACAAACTCTAAGGATGTACAAAAATATTTATGGCTCTTTTGAGGTTGCAAAGAATGGAATTTGAGAGGGTGTCTATAAATTAGGGAATACATGAACAACTTTGGTACATAAATATCATGGATTACTGTTGTAAGAAATGATGGAGAGTATGGTTTCAGAGAAATCTAGGAAGACTTATATGAACTGATGCAAAGTATAGTGAACAGAACCAGAAGAAAAAATTTTATGATGACAGCTATATGATAAAGGCAAACAACTTTGAAAAAATTAGGAATTATTCTTTTTTTTATTAAAGCTTTTTATTTGCAAAACATATGTATGGGTAATTTTCAACACTGACCCTTACACAAAGCGTTCCATCATAAATTTTTCCCTGCTAGTCCCCTCCCTTCCCCTAGATGGCAGGAAGTCTACTACATGTTAATTATATTAAAATACTTGACAAATCGAATATGTGTATACATATTTTTACAGTTATCTTGCTGTGCAAGAAAAGTCGGATCTACAAGAAAAAAAATCTGAGAAGGGAAACATAATGCAAACATCAATAGAGAGCGTGAAAATGTTATGTTTTGGTCCACATTTCACATCCCTCTCTCTGGATGTATATGGCTTTCTTCACTGAACAATTGGAACGGTTTTGAAACATTTCATTGTTGAAGAGAACCATGTCCAACACAACTGATCATCATATAGTCTTGTTGTTACCATGTATAATGATCTCCTGGTTCTGCTGATTTCACTCAGCATCAGTTCATGCAAGTCTCTCCAGGCCTCTCTGAAATCGTCCTGCTGGTCATTTCTTACAGAACAATAATATTCCATAACATTCATATACCATAATTTATTCAGCCACTCTCCAATTGATGGGCATCCCTTCAGTTTCCAGTTTCTAGCCACTACAAAAAAGGCTGCCACAAACATTAATGTACATGTGGGTCCCTTTCCTTCCTTTAAGATCTCTTTGGGATATAAGCCCAATAGAAACACTGCTGGGTCAAAGGGTATGCACAGTTTGATAACTTTTGGGGCATAGCTCCAAATTGCTCTCCAGAATGGTTGGATCCGTTCACAGTTCCACCAACAATATATCAGTGTCTCAATTTTCCCACACCCTCTCCAACATTCATCATTATCATTTCCTGTCATTTTAGCTAATCTGACGGGTGTGTAGTGGTACCTCAGAGTTGTCTTAATTTGCATTTCTCCGATCAATAGTGATTTGGAGCACCTTTTCATATGACTAGAAATAGTTTTACTTTCATCATCTGAAAATTTTCTGTTCATATCCTTTGACCATTTATCGATTGGAGAGTGTCTTGAATTCTTACAAATATGAGTCAATTCTCTATATATTTTAGAAATGAGACCTTTATCAGAACTCTTAAATGTAAAGATGATTTCCTAATTTATTGCTTCCCTCCTAATCTTGTCTGCATTAGTTTTGTTTGTACAAAAACTTTTTAACTTAATATAGTCAAAATTATCTATCTGGTGCTCAATTATAAGTGCCAGTTCTTCTTTGGACACAAATTTATTCCTTCTCCCCAAGTCTGAGAGTTAAACTATCCTATGTTCCTCTAATTTACTTATAATATCACTCTTTACATCTAAATCATGAACCCATTTAGATCTTATCTTGGTATGTGGTGGTTAAGTGTGGGTCAAGCCCTAATTTCTTCCATACTAGTTTCCAATTTCCCCAGCAGTTTTTGTCGAATAATGAGTACTTATCCCAATAGCTGGGGTCTTTGGGTTTATCAAACACTAGATTGCTATAGTTATTGCCTATTTTGTCCTGTTATCCTATCGTATTCCACTGATCGACTACTCTATTTCTTAGCCAGTACCAAATGGTTTTGATGACTGCTGCTTTATAATATAGTTTTAGATCTGGTACAGCAAGGCCACCTTCATCAGCCTTTCTTTCTTTCTTTTTTTTTTTTCATTAATTCCCTTGAAAGAATTAGGAATTCTTAACATCTTAATGATCAATTGAGATTACAGAAGACTGATACTGAAATATGCTACATATCTCTTGATAGAAAGGTAAAGGATTTGTAGTGCCACATGAGATAATTTTTTTTAAAAAGGCCAATGTAGAAATTTGTTTTGATTGTAATGGGTTTAGTTTACCTTTAATTTTCAAGTGGGGGAGAAGATTAAGTGTGGTGTAGGGATTAGGTTGGAAGGATAAAAGGTAGATTTTTGCTGATTGAAAAAAAATAAATGAAAAAAAAGCCTATGTAGTAGGTTTTGTATCTCATACTTTCAACCCATTCACTTATCCTCTCAACCTGCTAGCAGCTTGTGTTATCAGAAAGGTCGCTGCTACAACTACTTACTCTTAAGGTGCTAAGGAAACCCTTTGTGGGTATCTACCTTTATTTATTAGATCTCATGAGCCCTTACTTGTATGCTTCCCATTAATAAGTCAACCAGCTGGTTCATTGAACTTTTAACAAAAGCATGTATTCAAAAGTCAAAGAAAGAAGAATAATACAACATTACATCTATAAAACTTAGAACATACTCTTTTGCTTATAATCATCATTAGCTCTTTGGTCTTTTTTTTCAGAGTTAACAGTACTTGGTGTATAACCTCTGTGGCTCTTTGGTCATTTAATTTTAGGGTTTGACATCTTCCACCAATGAATATGGTGTCTGTGGGAGAGAATGGGTACAATCTGAAAGTAGTTAATGAGTTAACATGTATAGTGAACACATTGGGCCATAGTAATGGATAATTTTGGAACTCTGAATCTTAATATCCTTTCTTAGAGACTAAGTTCATGTATGGGTATGGTATCAGTGCTGAACAGGTAGATTTCCTATGCTGGGCTGCCCTGTGAGGGATGTATAGGATTGCTTTGCTTTTGTTTTATGCCATTGTTCTTCTATAGATCTGGGCCACTGTCTCATTCAAAAAGGGCAAATGATTCAGCCTGGGATCTGCAGAAGCTTCCCCAGTTCTACTTTCTTGGTTGGGTTTCCTAAGGAGTTCCTCCATCCCATGTTGCAGGTAGCAAGAACTACAGAATGGTACATCTCTTTTAAGCATTGTCTGAGGTCCTTATCAGACCTTATTTTTCTGGTTCAAGGTTGGGACTGCTCATTGAAAGACCTCACTTTGGATTCACAAATCTTCATCTCTGCTAGCTAAGCCATAAGCAAGCAATGAACATTTGTTCAGTAATCACAAAACAGTTCTGGGGTTCAGAGTTCCCTGATTATAAACCCTAGAATTTTCCATTGATTATATACAAATGAGCTGCTTGAAAACAAGGCACTGAGGCAGATCTTGCTTTGGATATGTACATTGTCCCTGTGGGCTGCTTTTTTTTTTTTTATTGTGTTTCATATACCAGTCTCACATTTTTCTTTTTCTTTTGCCTCTTTCCATCAACAAAATCCCTGAAGTCTGAAAAGGATGTCGTTTTAAGTATTTAAAGTATGAAGATACACATAGCTTGATCCTAACTAGGAAATACAGGGACTGAAAAAGACTGGGAACTTCTGCTTTAGAAAGAGTAACATGTTTTAAATCACAAGACTTAGGATCTAAAGACATGGCTTTGAAGTCTGACTAGACCTCATACTTATTAGCAAAATGGTTTTGGACAAGTAACTTAATCTTTTAGAATCTCTGTTCCTTCATCTATCAAATGTAGCTATTAATAATGATATATATATTTAAAAATTGAAAGTGTAATTTGCAAAAACATGCAAAACATATTATTAACTCCTCCTATAGATGCTGGTGGGTATTTGAAAAAGTTGCATTTTTCTTACAAAGAAAATACTTTGTAAATTTTATGGTATTATATAAATGTGAACTAAATTCTCTTTCTATGGAAGAATGTCCCATACTAAATACTATTGATCTTAGATTCTTTTGAAAATTATTTGTGTCAAAAAATAAAGAAAAGAAAATGATTTGTGTAGGTAGGATGTAAATTAATTCAGCAGTAGCCATCAGAATTTCCTAATGTGAAATCACAAGAGAGGATTAATGGTTTTGGGCAGATTTTTTAAGCAGGATTTGTCTAGAAGCTAGTTGAGAATAAAAATGATTATCCAAGTTAAAGTAGAAAGGCCAGGATGAAACATTTCAGGGATGAAGAGAATGCCACTGTGATAAGAACAAAGAGGTAGAGAGATAAAATGAATCTCTGAAAAAAGACTGAAGAATTGCCTTATGAAACCTTCTAATTCCCTATTTAGACATAGTATAGATATTGTGTTAAAAATTAACCCCCTCTACCACATTATAACTGCTACCCTATTACACAACTGTTAACATAGAGATTGACTATCAAAGACTAACTGACCAGAGAATGTAAATTCCTTGTGGAACTTTGAAATGCCTGTTTTATCTTCATATTTGTAGTGCTGCATAGGACCTACCCACACAATGACTTAAAAAAGGTATTGAGGTAGCCTACTGGATGAAGTTGAACCTGAGTTCAAATCCCATCTCAGAAACTTAATAACTGCAGTAAATCTTTTTACCTCCCCCCCAGTCTCACTTTCCTCATTTGTAAAATGGGATTAATAATAATGATATCTTACAGGTTGTTGTGAGAATAAAATAAGCTAACATATATAAAGTATTTTAAAAATTGAAGTCATTGTGCTATAATTATTGATAAACACTTGCTGAATTTGCTAAAAGAACAAATTTGAAAAATCAAAAACATCTCCTGTGGATTAAGAAGTACTTTACCAGTTTAATTTGTTAATTGACCTATCTAATTTCCCAAAAAATTACATTAGGTGGATAGCTATCTTTCTATTTGAATAATTTAAATACAGTCAATCACAATATTCCAGTTTTGAATATCTAGGTTTTTGTTGTTGTTGTCAAGCCATGTAATGTCAGCAGTGTCCTGCAAGGAACTCTTAGGATGGGAACTCCATTCAAGAATACAAATATTCAGGGGCAACTAGATGACACAATGGATAGAGCACTGGCCCTGAAGTCAGGAAGACCTGAGTTCAAATCTGGCCTCAGACACTTAATAGTTCCTAGCTGTGTGACCCTGGGCAAGTAACTTAACCCCAATTGCATCAGAAAAAAAAATACAGATATGCAGCTACTTTAAAATTTTATCTCTTAAAGAGTTACCTTAAGAAATTTAGAAGTTGAATGACTTGCCTACAGTCACTTGACTAGCCTGTGTCAGAGGTGAGATCGGAGCTCAGACCTTGAGGCCAGCATTCTTTGCCCTCCTGCTTCTAGTTCATTAGGGTCAAAAAAAGGTATTCATTTGTGTCTCTGATGCACAGTTCTGTACTTTCTATACTCTGAGTATAGAGTTGGAGTGACTAAGAACTGACTTGTAGCTTGCTTGGCTCAAATAATCTGAGGTATGGTTGTAAAGTAGGAAAATAGATTAGTTTGTGGAAGAGCTTTTGCTTATAAGTCATACTTCATCAACCTACTTCATTGCTTAACAAAGGCAAACCAAATACCCAAAGAGAACACCTTTGTTATATTGTCCTACTGGTATTAATTTTTATTTATTTTAAGTACACAATTAGAATCTGATGATGTTAAATATTTTTGCATAGGAGAAAAGTGGTTGTATACTTGCCTTGTCTGGGGAAAAAAATCATCAACCATATGCTTTCTATGCCAGTTGTACAATATGGAGTTATAATCTTCTGGGTATTAGTGACATCGTTTTGAAAGCAGGGCTCCTTTTAATTAGATCATCACCTAAATGATATTAGTGGAGGATAGAGGCTATTTTCCAGGATAATTTTTTTCTCTTGCAATGTTTAACCAGATAAGTTCAATAAAGAAATCTTTTAGTTGGTAGAAAGTATTACGCTCAAACAAATACTGGGTACATAGGACTTCTGAGGATAATGAACCTTTAAATCAAATTAAATAGTCCTTATCCTCAAGGAGTTTACATTTTATCAGGGAGCCAATATATATTTTTAAAAATACCATTCAGTTTTTTGAGGGTGAGAAAGAAAACAAAAGCCCTGGGGAATCAGCAAAGACCTTATGTGGGAGGTGGTATCTGAGCTGAGCTTTGAAGAAAAAAAGGGATACTAAGAAGCAACAGTGAAGAGATAGTATATTACAGACATAGGGGAAGGAGGGTGTGTGGGATTTTGTTATTTAAAAAATTTTTCCTTTGGTTCAAAACATGAGACATTTTTCAGAGCAATTACATACTATCAATTTACCAAAATTTAACAAAATGGTGGTGAGCAGTCATGATCTACAAAACTGCAGGCATTTTAGTCTTAGTCCTTCTTGTCTACAGATGTAGTAACTCTCTTCCCACCATTCTTTTCACTTGGAGTGACAGCTAGGTGCTAGTTAAGTTGTTTCTTCCTTCATATCTCTGTCCCATGAGGGAACCATTTAGAAACTGAAAATCTTAAAAGGGCTATGACAAAGAAAATGACGATTGCATGTTTAACAGAAGAGTGTTTACATTTCAAGGCTTTACAGAGCCACAAAAGGAACAAAGAGAATGCCTTGTTGTCCTCCACAATACTCAAATAGTGTAATTTCCCTTCCTATCTTCCACTTCAACTATGGTGAATTCTGTGAGCGTATCATATGTACAAAGAGAACCTGTAGGTAAAATTGTGGTAGTATATAGGTCTGTTAAACAGGCAGAATAGGACCCATGATGAGAAAGAAGGGGAAAAAATCCCTACTTTTGTTAGGCAACAGTATGGATATTATGGCCAAGAATACCGTACAATAACTCAACTATTTTGAAGATAGCAAGACATTACATCAGATTGTTCACATCTTACAAAGGAAATTGATGCATTTTTCTGTGATTCAGAGACAAACAATCCACTTAAGTCTTTAAAATTACCTTCTAGGTTCATTCCAGCTTGGAGACATTTTCGGTAACGACATGCCGGGCAGTTTTTTCTTCGAATTTTATCAATGATACAATCATTTCTTCCAGCACAAAGATAATTGTGCTGCCCTATAGTAAGTAAGAAAGAAAATGTTAAAATACTGCTTATTTTGTAGATTGTGTCTGTGTGTGTGTGTGTGTGTGTGTGTGTTTTATTGTTCCTGTTTTGAGGGTGGGGGGATCAGGGAGAGTGAATTCAATATATTTAAACCTAGACAATATAGTACCTGAATTTTGCTGAGATGAGTTTGGAAGGTTTGATATGTTAAACAAACAATAGCAAAATAAAAAAAAAAAGGAGGAAAAGAAAAGAAAAAAGAAAAGAATGGATCTCTTCTGACTTTAATTTCCCTTGTTAAAAGTCCAATATCCTTAAAAAAAAATCTTCCAGAAACTATAATTGTTCTCTATTACTACAATAAGATGACAGAATTTAGGGATAAGTTATAGATTTAGAGCTGGAAGGGACTCTGAGAGGCCCAGGGAAGTTATATGAACTGCTCAAAATCCCATTTGTGAATGATTTGGTCTTGTGACTTGGTTTCATCATTTTGTGAAATTTTTCAATACGTTGACATTTTAGTTCAATATTATATTAACAAAATGGATACTTTTATTTCTATCTCTAAGTGCAATGACAGAAAAAAAAAGGTTACTTCGTCTTACACTTTGAGACTAATGGCAATGAGTTATTCAGATACTTGATCTTATGAACCACTGTTTTCGCTTTATAAATGTGCTCACCAATGCAAACCCTTCCGATTTACCATCAAATACTGAAGTATCAAGCCCCAAGAATTCTGTCTGGCACTCCCATACAAATAGTTCTGATATATGTGGGCTGATGAAGCAATCTTAGAAGTGTTGAGAAAAGTTAACTAGCTAAATTTCTTTTTCAGATCTACCAGCCCTGTATTTTGCTGTGAAGATCTGGCAGTGGAGTTTAAGAAATATCCTTTTAAAATTTTCACTTTTTTCTTATTGGCCACACCAACTAAAGCTCTAGGGCTACACAGCCCAGGCTGAACCACAGGAAACAAACAAACAGAAGTGGCCAAAGCAGTCAAAAAGGGGAAAAAAACTGTCTTGTCAATTTTTCCCTGCCCCAGCTGCAGCCAGCTGGAATCCTTTGGCAGGAGTTGGGGGAACTACTCAGGGCGGGAAGGAGGAAGGCTGCCTGACCTCATTGGAAGTTACACTCTGCCAAGAAGTGCCATTACAGTAGGAAAGGCCGTGCTATGGAGAATATCCAGAAGAGAGTTACAGATGGACCCTGGATTATAGGGCAAGCAAGTTAGTAGGCCCAAATCTTTTTTTTTTCCCCTCCTGTACCATTATAGCCTCCCAGGAGAAGTGAGTAGGAAATAGAGGAATGAAGAAGGAGTTCAACAGACTCTAGATCTCAGGCAGATCTCCCCTGGGGAACAGGGCTATTAGCAATGTGTGTGCCCAAATACACAGCATATGCATACCTATGTTTCAAGAGAAAGGATATGAATTGGATTCTTTTCCATGGGACAAAATGGAAATTAAACCTTATTAAAGTTTATAAAGTACTCTGCAAGTCATATACTCACTTCTAGACTGATAGCAAGGCATTTTGCAACATTTTTCCAAAGGAAGAAACACCTATACAAGTGAAACAATGTTTCTATCAGTTACAGTCTTAGGTTGGGTTAATCATTTCTGAGGAAATTATGTTCACGCTGGGTTAGTTGTTGAATTTTTGTAGAAATAAGTTAAATTCAATTGTCCTGATATGAACCATCAAATGATAACTTTTGCAATAAGTCTGGAGATCTATGAGTTAATGGCTTTGCCACCAACAATCTGGGTGACTTTGGTCAAATATGATGTCAGTTTCTCATTTGTTAAATGAAGGATCTGGACTCAATCTTCCAAAAGGTTCTTTCCAGTGCCATTATTCTATGACCCTAAAGATATGAGTGTCACCTATGTGACAAGTGTATTTGTTTAGAGGCAGCATGGAGTGGTGGACTGTACACTGAACTCAGGTTCAGAGCCTGTCTCAAACACTTTGAAGTTAAGACAAATCCATTAACTGCTCTGTACCTAATGTTAATGCATTGTCTAGATAGAGTTATGAATTCCTCTGGCTACTTTAGAAAGATATTTGGAATTATAACTGCATAGCAATATCACTAACCCAAAGAAAGATAAAAAGGATCCATAATTACAAAAATATTTATAGCATTTTTTTTAGTAGCAAAGAAATGGAAACTAAAGACATGACCATAAACTGGTGAGCAGCTGAAGAAATTACAGTACATGAATATAATGGAATATCCGTGCTGTAAGAAATGTTGCAATGTATAGTTCTAGAAAAACCCAGGAAGACTTGTATAAACTCAGGTAGATTGAATCAGAGGTACACAACATATGCAACAATAACAACACTGTAAAATCAAACAACTTTGAAAGACCTAAGAATTTTAGTCAGTGCAAAGTATAGAATGAGATATGTATTTTTTGGACTTAGCCAATGTGGGAGAATTTTTTTTTGAGCATTCATAAGGGTTTTTTCTTTCTTCTTCCCCTCAGTGGAAGAGGGAAGGAAGAGAAAATAGATTTTTAATTAAATTAAAAAAAATAAATTTAAAAACCTACCCTGGGCTTCAGTTTTCTCATCTCTAAATTGAAAGTGCCCTGGAATCAAAGGTCTCTCTTCCAGATCTAAGTCCATAATTCTATACCCTTTTGTGCCCTTTAAATATCTTACATTTGCTTCCAAAATAGAGGAAATAGGATGAATGAAGGCAGGAGGCATGCAAAAACATAAAGGTTGTGTGGCCATTTATGGAAATACAGAATAGCAGGAAGGAAGGGGTACAAAGCCCAAATCACAGCTCTTTCTCTATGTCTTATTCTGTACAAATAGGAAACTGTTCAATGTAATTGGTCACACTTATAAGATAAACTATGACTAGTGCTAATCACCACTCAGAAGTAGCTGAATTCCTCCCTATACAGCTAGAACCAGGATGCTTGGGTTTTTTTTCCCCGGTGTTGGGAGAGTGCTGGCAGCACCTGTAATTATGAAATCATAGATTCAGAATGGGAAAGGACCTCAGAAGCCATCAAGATTTCCCTCTTCACTTTACAAAAAGAGGCCCTGAAATACTGACTTGCCTAGGTAATATGTGAGGAGAAAGCCGAACCCAGAACTTCCTGAACTCAAATCCAATGCTCTATCCATTGGTGGATCACTATTAAGGAAAGAACAAAACTAAATGTCTGTCTAGGAATTTTAAAAAGTAAACTATCAAATATATGGGAAGAAATAAAGTTTCTAAGTTCCATCCCTACTCCCTTCAATTGAAGTGTGGGTTGTGATATTTGTTTTGAACACTAAAATTCCAAGTTTCAACTCTGTGGGACTCCATGTGACTAAATTCATTAATTTGGTTTGAACTCCATTTTCTAGGAAACCCAGTATTTCTCATACATATCTTTAACTAGGGTGACCACCTAACCTATTTGTTATAGTTTGTTTTTATATCCCACTGAGCATCCAAGCCAAATCTCAGGAATCTTTCAAGTAGGTCTTCAAAAGTCTATGACTCAACTTTCATTCCCATTCCCTTCAAGATGAGACTTTCCATGAACATTCCTTATTTGGTTACTTTGTATCTTTCTTGATGGTTCTTTCACTGAACAGACTTGACCTTAAAGAATATGTTTTCATAGAGAAAAGGAGTTCTTTTTAGAGAGGCATTTTCTAAGGCTGGTATGAAATGAGCACTGACTTTAAAAACAGAAGGCCTGAGTCAGAGATCTAACTGACACCTTCTTGAGCTTACCATGGGCAAGTCAATGAGCCTTTGTTTCTTCATCTATAAAGTGGGAATAATAGCAACTCTACTATGTACTTCACTCAGTTATAAAGATAGTACTTTGGAAATCCTAATGTACATACAATATAAATGAATCATCATCATTAGCCTATCAATAATAATTATGATTAATAGTAACATATCTACAATATAACAAATGCTAGGAATCTGAGTTCAGAGCTTCTTGAGTTCAGATCCAATGCTCAGTAGGACTCCATGTGATTAAATCCAGCAAAAATGGACCAATTATTCATGTTATTCATTACAGTGATAATGAGCAGTACTGGGCAAAGTATGAATGTATTAATCGCACACATGCATGCATTTCTTGGTCTGGACCAATGATTTCATTGATTTGGGGAATTCCTCACAAGAAAAGTTCCTCAATCAAGACAGACTTCTAATTTACAATCTTATAGAGCTGTGTGGATTAGTGAGTGGTTAAGTGACTTGCCCCACAGTTCATTAAACCAGGATTTGTCAGAGACATGGCTTAAACCCAAGTCTTTCTGATTCTGAGGCCAGTCTTCCATTCACTGCTCCTTTTAATATTAATGTATAAGTAGTGGGAGACAAATTTCTATATCTTCTCAACTAGGTCTTTTAAGTAGATTCACTCTTCTTAACTTTTCAAAAATGGAAAGTAGACATGAGAAGTTTGTAAAGTTTAGGTTGAACCTGTATGGACAATTTTGTAATTTATAATACTTAAAAAAATCCAGGCAAAGGAAAAGAGATGAGTCACATAGCTCTCAAGAACGTGCAAACAGAACTGTGGCCAAACAATAATAATCCTCTCAGACTATGAATGAATGAGCTACATTTTTTTTTTAAATAAGTATTACCAGAGCTTGAGATCACCCATTCAGTCTATACAGTTTACCAGTTACTTTACACAACTTTTACAATATGTAATTATTCTAAGAGTACTCATATGCAACAATGGAATTTTAAGAATTTACCTCTCTTCATTGTTACATGTGCTTTTCGTTTATGAAGCTATTCCTAGTGACTCACTGCAAGGGGAACTCCTCTTTCTTTCTTTACTATTTTTGTACTTGGGGGATAGGTTTGTAACTGTACCTACATTTCCCCCCATTATCTTCAGTAATGGTGTGTCCATTTGAGACTGTAGGCCACCTCTGGTATATAGCTGAGAATGTTGACTTTTAGGGAAGCAGATCAGTGATCTCAATCCTAAATTCAATAGCAATTGCTAATGAAATGTACCACAATAATTTGATCTCCTAACCTTTTCAGCCACTGGTACCTTCTGTTATCTGATTATGCTGCACAGATTCCCTTGTGATTATGTTGTGTTGCCTCACTTGAGAGGAAATTCCTAGTGAGTAGGGTCCTATTTTTTTTTTTTTTTGTTAGCTCCTTCCTAAAGAAGAAACCAGGAGAGTTTTCCTTTTTCACCCTCTCCTAACCAATCAATTAAAGAATCAATGAAATACCTCCTGTGCCTGCTAAGTAATGGACTGACCCCAAGCAGCTTATACTCTATTGGGGGAAACTACATATGTATAAGCAATGCAAAATATGTATAAAATAAAAATATCATGTAAATTTTTTTGAAGGGAGGAAAGAGGCACTAGATAATGAGAAGTATCAAAAAAAGCCTTATATAGGCTAAGGTTTGAAGGAAATCAGGGATCCTAAGAGGTAGGGTTAGGGAAATGGCACATTCCAGGCAAGAGGAGGAGCCTGTGGATAAGCACAAAGATGAGAGATGAAACGGGTATCAGGAATGGCAAATAGGCTAATCTGGCCAGAGCAAAGGGAAATAATGGGCTTATAATAAGCCTGAGAAAGTGAGCTGAAGCCATACTGTGAAGGTCTTTAAATGTCACACACATAACTTCACAGACAGGCTTCAATTTCTATGTTCAGCCTCTCTACACATCACTTTCCTTTTCTCTGTCCCATAATCTATGATTCAAACAAATTGGCCTCTGTCTGTCTCCCATCTCCATGCCTCTATACTGGCTGTCCGACATGCCTGAAACATATTCCCTTACTTATCTTTGCCTTATCATTGGGAAATCTCATAATGCTTCAAGCTTTGGGCTGCCAGGCATTTTTTAAGAAGGGGCTTAGCAAAATATTTCTCACCATTTCTTACCAGCTACCCTGCCTTTGGGACTTCTCTGGGGATCTTCTTCCTATCTCACTTTTCAGTTTCTTTTTGTATGTAAGCTCCTTGAGGGTACCAACTAATCTTGTTTTTGTTCTTTCTTGTATCCCCTGCTGGTACATAGGGAGGTACTTGGTAAATGTTTATAAACTGATTAAAGAATCCCAAGTAGTGCATAGGATGGAGTGCTGGGCTAGGAGTCAAGAAAACCTCAGTTCAAAGCTGGCTTCAAACACTTCCTAGCTAGGCAAATCATTTAATCTCTGTTTGCCTCAGTTTTCCCATTTGTAAAATGGTGATAATAGCACCTGCCTCCCAGGGTTGCTGTAAGGATCAAAGGAGATAATATTTGTAAGGCACTTTGCACAGTGCCTGGTTCAGAGTAGGTGGTTAATAAATGCTTGTTCCCCTTTTCTTTCCTCTTCCTTTAAGACACATCTTCTGTACAAAAACCTTTCCTCATCCCTGCCACTATTAATACCCTCCCTCCCAAACTGCCTTATGTTAGCTACTTTGTATATTTTGAATTTATTTCTTTTATATTTATACTGTATATGTTTAGATTGCTGTCTCCTGTGTTAGAATGCAAGCTTTTTTTTAGAGAAGGGATTCTTTCTTTCTTTGATAGTTTTTGGGGATACGAATAAAAGGTATCTGGCAAATAGTGTTTTTAAAATTAATTAAAATAATTTTATTTTTAAATTTGTGGAATAAAAGAAATATTTCCATAATATACTACAACAAAAAGATGACTATATACATGAGACCACAAAACTACTATGTACAATTTAATATTCTTTTGAAATATACATGTCATCATGTATATTTCTTTTTTTCCCTTCTCCTACCCCTCCTAGAGATGGCCACCATTAGATAGAAATAGGCATGTACACATACACATATATACACACACATACATATACACAGATGTATACATATATGCATATATGTAAAATTATTCTTTACATGCTTTTCTTTATCAGTTCTTTCCTTAGATGTAGAGTCTTCATGTGTGCTTTATAGTAAATTTGGGGTATTTATAATGATCAAATGATATTCTTACAGCAATATTGCTATTACTCTATTTCTGCTCATTTCACTCTTTATTATTTATGCAAGTCTTTCCATGTTTTCCTAGATCACTGAGCTCATCCTTTCTTCTAGAACAGTAGTTTTCCATCATAATTATATATCACAATTTAGTTAGCCATTTTCTAATTGACAGGTATCCCCACAATTTCCAGTATAGAGAACTGCTATAAACATTTTAGAATATGCAGGTTCTTGCCCCCTTTTCCTAATTATTTTTCGAAATAGAACTAGCAGTGGCATTGCTGACTCAAAGGGTATACATAGTTTAATAACTCTTTGGGCATAATTCTAGATTACTCTCCAAAATGATTGGATTAGTTCACAACTAATGAATTAGTGTCCTAATTTTCCAACATCTCCCACCCCAACATTTTTTGATTTCCACAAACACAGGATTTTAATAAATGCTTGATGACTGATTTCTTTTCCCTCCATCTTTTCTTTGACTTTTTTCCCTTCCAAGTGACTTTTGGGTCTGCTCATATTTACATAGAGTCACCTAACAGTTACAAATTAAAAAAACCCCAAATTGGGACAGAAAAAAGCATAGGTCTTAGAAATCACTGGCCATGAAGGTAAAAAAGACCTGATTTTCTGAGTATCATAGCCAGTGATAAAATTTTCAAGCTGCTACTTAACAAGAATGAGAAATAAACAAGCCAAAAAAACTCTTCAAAACACATACTACCTTCCACTGCTCTTTTGAAGAACACTTTACAACTTCCACAAGTTAGGACACCATAATGACATCCTGAAGCCTCATCGGAGCAAACAAGGCAGAGTTTGGGGGGTGGTCCCGCTGTCGTGGAGGAAGTGGATGGAGAAGAACTTACATCTGGTCTCATTCCAGGGCTAAACAAGTGAGAAGAAGAGAGAGACATGGTCCTTGAATATCTAACAGTATAGAAATGTTAACCATCTCATTCCCATTATCAGATGAAAAGAAGACCATTTGTGACATTCATTTTGTGGGATGGATTCATATAATTACCAAATTTAAGTTCATTTGTTTCTTAGTTATGTTGAATTGCACTGGAAGAAACATGCAGACCTGAATGAATATTTTTTAAAATATATTTTTCATTCTTTATTTTAAGGAATGCTCTCTGGGAGAGGAAGGCTACAATGGGAACTGCCTTCTTACATTTAGGATTAATATTGGTCATTATAATTTCTTAGCAGTTTCAATTGTTTTATTTTTATTGATAATAAGTTTATTTCTCCCTTTCTTTCTCTCCACAGAACAATTCCTTATAATAAAAGAATTAAAAAAAATAGTACCAGTTTGGCAGAACTTATTAATATGCAGAAAAGATCCAACATAAGAGGCATTTTTTTTTACAACCACAGTCCCTCACCTCTGTAAAGAAGCAAAAAAAAGTGTGTTCTTATGTCCTTTTTTTTTTTAAGGGGCCAAGTGTGGTCATTATAATTTTCATTGCATTCAGTTTTGATTGTTTCAGAATCTATCATTCTCAAACTGCTGTTAATAACAATTAAAAAATGCCCTTTGATAAAGGACAATTGGTGATAGACACATTTCCAAAAATGTGGACAGATATAATAGGCTGATTTAAAATACTACATAATGAATTATATGTAGAAATACAAAGCTGTTTACCATAGATCCTTCCCCCCAACCCCCACATGAAAAAAAACTTCCCAGATTTTTCTTAACTCTCACCCACTAAAAAATTTGGTAAAAAACTTGGGTTAAATGATCAGTTTACATATATAGACATGTAATCTCTTTTCTTGACCATTTTCATTTATTCTTATGTATTTATAGAAATTTATGCACATATATATGTATTTATAATAGACATATTTCTTTTCTGTACATCACAATTAATCAACAAACATTTATTTAGCACCTATGTCCCAGTCACTGTGCCAAGTGCTAGAGGTACAAAGAAAAATAAAAGACAGTCTTTGTTTTAAAAGAGCTGACAGCCTAATGAAGGAGGCAATATGCAAACAAGTAACAGCTAATAATAATATCTAACATTTCTATAGCTCTTGCAATGTGCCTGGAATTGTGCTAAGCACTTTGCTGGTTTCATCCTCATGATAACTCTGGGAGGTAGGTGCTATTTTTAATTCCCATTTTATAGAAGATGAAACTAAGGCAGGCAGAATTTAAGTAATTTGCTCAGGGCCATAAAGTTAGTAATGTCTGAGGTTAGATTTGAATTCAGGTCTTTTTGACTCAAGACCTAGCTGACAATCCATGGTATAATCTAGCTACCTCAATGTACAAACAAATATAGAAAGGATAAATTGGAGATATTTAACAGGGAAAAGGGCACTAGTATGAAGGGAGATAAGGAGAGGTTTGTTAAAGAAACTGGAATTTCAAATGCGTCTTTAAAGAAGTGGTACTTTAGGTTCTCTGGATACTCAGTCCTTGGTCTGGACTTGTGATTTTTTTGATACAGCTCCCAGGATAGAATTCATATGTAACTTATATTCTTAGAGAATTGACTCACGGTATTAAATGATTAAATGACCTGCTCAAAGCCAAGCAACTAGTATATACCAGAGGAATGGATTTGAAGTTTTTTTCTTTCTGACTCTAGGGCTGACACTTATAGAGATGTACTATTGCCATACTATCTTGGGGATAGCTAAATGACACCATGGGTAGAGGCCTGAGCCTGGAATCAGAAGACCTCAGTTCAAATATGGTTTCAAACCCTAAATGATCCTGGGGAAGTCACTTAATCCTGTTGCCTCAGTTTCTTCATCTGTAAAATAAGTTGGAGAAGGAAATGGTAAACCACTCCAGTATCTTTAACAAGAAAACCTCAAAGGGGTCAGAAGATGTGATTGAAAAATGACTAAACAGCATTATCACACTGCCTTGACCCCATGTTTGGCAAGGCAAAGTAATAAACTCAACTAATACAATCTTGTGGAGCTACTAGCACTGAGTTAGTATCTGCTATATCTGGAGGTCTAATTCTAGGCCTGGTATCATGAGAAAGTGACTTCCTCACTCTGAGAAAAATTTCCTTCTCTGCAAAAAAATAAGACGTTTGCATTAGATCATCTTCAAGGTCCTTCCTAGGTATATAATAGTCCATAATCCGATGATTCAGTTTAATGAATCATAATGAGATATTTTCCCTTCAGGCTAAGAAGAAAAGTGAAAAAGTTATTAATGTAAATAACACAATAATCCAACTTACACCTCAGTTAATGTTCTAAACCAGTTAGAACAAAGGGACTTTACAAAAACCATGTCTCACTTTTGCTCCCATCTTTTGTCAAATCTTTCTATGATGAAATGAAAAAGAATATAGCTATGGTGAAAGTAATATAGAGATTAATCGTTTTCTAGATTTGTCTGATTACACTAAAAAGCAGCCCCAAAGCTCTCTCTCTTTCTCTCTCTTGAATAACTCCTTTTCTTTCCATAAAAACATCTTTATTCTTGAAAGCACAGCAGAGAGGGACTGCATATTTTGGATGAAACTACTCATTCAAAATTCTATGGCTTTTCTCTAGCCCCAAAGGCTCTCCCCTTTATTCTACTTTGTCCTATGTAAGTATCAATCCTATGATCAACAGTAGAGTAGCCCTAATGCTGCCAGCGTGCCCTAGGTTTGGATGATGCTCTGTGGAGCCAGGAATGCAGAAATTTCAGCCTGACTTTTAAAAAGAGTTCCTAGCTAGTTTTTGTTGTTGTTGTTGTTTTGTTTTGTTTTGCTTTTTGCATTTAAAGGGAACTTCTTTTTAGAATTCGCATTAAGGGAAAAACAAAACCCTGTGGTGTGACTTATAACTGCAAAATGAACTACCCCATACAGGAGATGAAACCTTTTCACTAAGGCCCCTCTGTCCCATCTCTCTTTTCCTGATTGGTAAAGGCTTCTCCTAGAACAGAATTTCAGGAAAGCCTCTCTACACTAGTTCTTTTTCTATGACTATTCTTTTTCACAAAGTTCTCCCCTGAGGAGATCTTTGCCTCATTTGCTACCTAGCCTTAATCACTGAATGGGTGCTGCCTTACTCAAAATGAGACCTGCAGAAGATATTAACTTAAAAAGACCATCTCCAGTTGTCCTGATCTATATCTTGCAACTGGGCCCAGATGTTTCCAGAGGGGAAAGTGAGGCAAGTAACCTTGCCCAGCCCTCCCTCACTCAAATCCAATTCACTCACATGTCATGTATCACCTTCCTGATGTCATGGTCCTCTTCGGGAATGAAGGACAAACAACAACTTCAATGTACCCCTTTCCTTTTCTCCTCTCCCACTCATTTCAGTTAGGGACCATGAACCATGATGAGGCACATCAATCTACACCTCTGTGACTCCATTATACTCACTATCTCTATAACCTTAAAGAACAAAGGATCTCCTCTTAGCTACTACTTCACTATATACAGGTATGTCCCTTCCACATCATGGGGATTAGAGGAGCAATAACCACACAATCCTTAAAAATTTTTAGTTCTCCTTTTGTACTAGAGAATAAGTCTAAATTTTTTTTCTTTTTATTTTGTGAGGTGTTTACAGTATCTTAATGTAAAATCTGGGTTAAGCATTTGGTCATACTTTAACTTTAGGAAAAAATGGGCATATTTATGGTTTTTAAAGATAAACTATGTTGATATTATACAATACCATGCATATATTTTATGCATTTCTGAATTTCTAAACTTTTCCTGTGTTGTCTGCTGGCTTTTTTGTGTCATTGGCAGCTTCCACAAAATTAAAAAAAAAAATTCCCATTTAATTTCTTATGTTGACCCACGCATATTGAAACAGAGATAGGGAAAGTTACAATGTGGATGAGATAACTACATTGTTTCTCCCCCTAGAAGGTAACTTCCTTGTCAGCAGTAACTGTCTTTGCTTTTCCATTTGTAACTCCACTGTTTAGCACAGTGCTCGGTATATAGTAAGCATTTTAAGATATGTGCTTTTAGTCAACTCATTCATTCATTCATTTACCTAATTAGAAGATTTGCTCTAAAGATACCACTTTAAAAGAAAGTGACCTGGCCTTGGAGTTTCAAGCCTCAACAGCATGCTGGAACAAACACTCAATAGAATCAGCAGATTTAGTGTTAGATGGAGTCTTCTAGAGGATCTTTCAGTTCAAATTTTTCATTCTACTTCCTCAGCAGATTTGCTTTACATTACTTCCTTTCACATATGAGCTCCTAGAAGGTGTGACTGCTTTTTATCTTTCTTTACACCTCTGGTATTTAGCACAGTGCCTAACACACAGTAGGTCTTTAATAAATGCTTACTAACTGATTGAAATGTATCTCTTTCGGGGTGGCCCCCCCCCCCCCCGCCCTGAATCTGATGTAACATCTTCTGCCTCTACAGCTTTTGGACAGGTTTTTTCCCATGATTGGATAGTACTCCCTCCCCACCTCACCTCATAGAAATCTTAGTTTTCTTCAACTTAGGTGCCATCTCTTATGGGAATTCTTTCTGATCTTCTTAGTTGGCAGTGTTTTTCTTTCCTCAATTTGTCTAGCACTTACTTAATCTGTGTACATACTGCCTCTCAGTAAACTGTCTGTTGTGAAAGGAACTGTTTTTCATGACTCTGAACCCCAAGTACTCGTGCACTCAAGTGGACATTAATAAATGATCTGATTAAGAAAGGCTCAGAGATGGTAAATGATTTGCTCCCACAGGTGGCACAGGCAGACCTAGGTCTCTCTAACTAAATTCAGCACTCCTAACAGGATCCCATGTTGCCTTCCTTGTTTGTTACCTGGTATGCTACTGGTATGCCCTTGTTCTTCTCACTTAGTCCTTTCTATTCCTGGGACATTCAAAAAGGCAATGAGGTTATTTGCACACTTGATTTATAGAAAACAAATACACTATTACAGTTTGAACAAAAATTCCAGAGACTAATCATAGCATATCTTCATCTAACAAATCCCTTACAAATGTTTAAAAATGTTTAGTGAATCTATTTAAAAGAAAGAAATCTTTGATGTGGATTATTTAAAGTCATTTCTGCTACTGGGTTTAAATGACTTCTTACTACAAACCATTAGATTTAGTTTCAGAGATATTTGTGCCTACTATAGAAGATATGGATTTCCAAACCTGACCACAAGACTTGCTATAAATTTATATGCTTGAGTCTTCAATAATGCCATACTGGCAGTTGGATGTAAGTTTAGACAGAGTGAGCTAATTAACAAAAACTCTGGCATGAAGCAAGTATGTGAGTTTGTGACAGAAGAGTCTATATTTACATATCATAAACATGAACACCAAACATTACCATGGCCCAAATAAGGTCTATTGAGGACCAAATATGAATGTATTATCAATATTATTTTCAATAAGGTTTGGGATGTTATTCCTTTAGCTGACAAAGAAAAAAGTCTACTCCATAAAGTTGGACAAATAACATTTTTCATTATCCCATGAGCAAGGAAATCCAAAAATATTGAAAAATAAGTAATCACAAATTAAAGGGTATACATAATTAATATACACACTACTAACCTCAGGATTGGTAATGGTAAAACAGAAAAGCTAAAAATAAAGAACCAAATGGATGAATAAAATAGCTGTGAGTCTGGCCCTTGTACTAGGCTCCTGGCTTCCCTTCAGTCACTCTAGCCAGCATCAGATAAGAACTATATTTACTGACCATATGGAAAGCTGCCAGACACAATACAGACATCAATGGAAAAAATCAGTTATATTATCTGTCACTTCAGTGTGAAGATTATCATGGTCTGTGATGAACAACAGGGGGCATTACACATAAACCTGGGTATATGAAACTACTAATGAAAATGCTTGGCTCCATCAGATGAGTTGACAGTAGTTTAATACACTGGATATGTATTTTTAAAAATCTCCTACGCCCCAGCAGTGTTTCGATTGGGCTTATATCCCAAAGAAATCTTAAGGAAGGAAAGGGCCCCACATGAGCAAGAATGTTTGTGGCAGCTCTTTTTGTAGTGGCTAGAAACCAGAAACTGAATGGATGCCTATCAATTGGAGAGTGGCTAAATAAATTATGGTATATGAATGTTATGGAATATTATTGTTCTGTAAGAAACGACCAGAAGGACGATTTCAGAGAGTCCTGGAGAGACTTGCAGGAACTGATGCTGAGTGAAATGAGCAGAACCAGGAGATCATTATACATGGCAACAACAATACTATATGATGATCAATTCTGATGGACATGGCTCTCTGCAACAATGAAATGTTTCAAACCAGTTCCAATTGTTCAGTGAAGAAAGTCACATACACCCAGAGAGAAGGATATGAAATGTGGACCACAATATAACATTTTCATGGTCTTTATTGATGTTTGCTTGCATTATGTTTCCCTTCTCAGATTTTTTTTTCTTTAGATCCGACTTTTCTTGCACAGCAAGATAACTGTAAAAATATGTATACACATATTCGATTTGTTAAGTATTTTAATATAATTAACATGTAGTAGACTTCCTACCATCTAGGGGAGGGGTGGGGAGTAGGGGGGGGAAAATTTGTAACAGAAAGCTTTGTAAGGGTTAATGTTGAAGAATTACCCATATACATGTTTTTCAAATAAAAAATTTTAATAAAAAAAAATTTCCTATGCCTACCAGGTTACAGCCTCAAATACTCCCCTTTGGAGAGTATTTGCTTCTCTGGAATCTTCTCTCCCTTTAAGACTCAGCTCATGAGTAGCTAGGTGGTAGGATGAAGTGCTGCCTCTGGAATCAAGAGGACTTGAGTTCAAATCTGAGTCAAATCAAATTCGACACACACAAGCTGTGTGACCCTGGAGAAGTCACTTAACCCTGATTATCTCACCCCCCTCAAAAAAAAAAAAGACAGCTCAAATACCACTTGTTATTCAGATCTTACTTGATCTCTGTCCCCATATGTCTAGGTACACTTTCCCCCCATCATTCTAGTAGAATAGAAACTCCTTAACTAGATTTTGTTTTGCCTCTGTACCCCTTAGTTCTCAGCAGTGTGCCTGGTAAGGGGGTACTTGTTTAAAGTATTTCACTTTGGAGAAACCTATGTGAAGTTAATCCTCTCTCAGTGAGTACAAGAGAGAACATTGTGGATTGAGGTATTGATTCAGTCTTTTAAGAATGGTGAGCTCTGTTAGGAAGGACATCATTATTATCATCTCTAATAGTTATTGATTGCATGTTTGGAGCTGGACAAAATGTATAGAAGAAGCTAAGAGGTTATCTGATAAGCTAAACAAGGCTTTTTTTCCCCTAGCGAAGAATCAAAGACATCATTTTGTAAAGCCATTTGGAACTGTATCCAAAAAGTCACTGAAAGGCAAAAACCTTTGACCCAACAATACCACTATTAGGCCCATACTTCAAAGAGAACAACAACAACAAAATTATCCATATGTATAAGTATCTTGTAGCAGCCAAGAACTGGAAATTAGGGGGGTGTCTGTCAATTAGGGAAGGGCTAAATATATTATGGATGTAATAGAAAATTATTATGAAATAAGGGATGATGAAAGGGACAGTTTCAGAGAAACTTCAGAAGAACTATATGAACTGATTCACAAGAGATGAGCAGACACAGGAAAACAACTCAAAGAAAAACAAAATATAAAGGCAAAGAACTTTAAATGATTTATGGACTCTGATTAATGAAATGATCAACCATAATTCCAGAGGACTGGTGAAGGGGTACGCTATCCATACCCTAATGAATTCAAAGTGCAGAATGAGACATATATATGTTGTTGAACATGACATTTGTATTCATTATTTAGCCTGCCTATTTATGTGATAAGCATCTTCTTTTTTTCTTTTTCTCCCCTTACTCAATTAGCATTGGGGGTCGAAGGGAAGAGAAAATAAATCCTTGTTAACTAAAAAAAAAAATAAAATATAAAAGAGCAGAGAGAATCATAGGCATCCATTCCCATGTTCCAAGTGGCCGTTCAGAGCACTCTTTCCTAATTGGCTTCGATGTGCAATGGTCCTATTTATTCAGTATACTATTCCCACTCAGTTTGCTATTAAAGTTAAAATGGAGGTGCTGACATGTCTTAATTTCAAGAGGCTGTGGCAAACAGAGCCAAAGACTGATTAATAGTCAATAATGTTTGGATATTAATTTGGAAGGACTACAGTGGAGATTTCTGGTGGTGATAATTGTGGTGGCCACTGCAGCTGGACTGGTACTATGCTAGGTACTTTACAAATACAAACAGGCCTGGAGTCAGGAAGATTCATCCTCCTGAGTTTAAATCTGGCCTCAGACACTTACTAGTGGTATTACCCCCCCGGCAAGTCACTTAACCTCGTTTGCCTCAATTTTCTTAACTGTAAAACGAGTTAAGAGAAAGAAATGGTAAATCACTCCAGGATTTTTGTCAAGAAAACACCAAATGGGGTCACAAAGAATCAGGCATGACTGAAACGACTAGAGTTCTGAGTCTACCAAACAGAATTCATTTCCAATCTGCATTTCTTTATGTTTTCCACAAGAAAAACATGAAAGATACCATCAAACACTTTTGTTACAGTCTGAATAAACCCTGGAAGCATCAATCAATCTACCAGTTAAATAACCTGATCCATCAGTCCAATAAACTTATTAAAAAATGAAATGACATTGGTCTGCCACAACCTCTTGATGAAAACCATGCTCTCTTTTTGCTACTAATTTTTTTATCACGTTTATTAATCAAGCTTTTAATAACTTCTACCTTCTTGTCAAGAAATCAATCAATCTTATCTATAGGTTTCAACCTTTTCTCTCTTATCTTTGTTGAAGATTGGGGTGTTAATCCTTCCCCATTCTGAGGCACCTTTCTCCACAATCTTCCAAAGATCATTAACAGTGGCTCATCTCATCTCCCAATTCTTTAAGTACTTGGGAACATAGTGTACTTGCATGTGGTAAATTCAACTCAACAAGAGCAGTTAGTTGCTCTCTTATTATCTTTTTATTTAATTAATTGTCAGTCGCTTTTGTTATGTCCTTTATAGTCCAAGGATGATTTCTTCAACATAGAAAATAAGTGAAATAAATGTTAAGCAACTTTGATTTATCATCTATTATTATTATCCTATCGATATTCTAATCTCTAATATCTAATAGATATTATTATATCTATATTATTCTATCTTATTGTCTGAGCAGCAGTCCTATTCTTTTAATCTCTTCTTTCCTCAAAAATATAACTTGGTTAACAAGTTCCCTGTATATCTATATAAGTTTTTTGGATCAGGGTACCTTTTTTTAGGGGGGGGGGGGAATGAATCCTTTCCCAGAATTTTTTAAAAATACTTAAAATAAAAGACAAAGATTACAAAAAAAATCAATTATATTGAAATAGTTGTCAAAAAAAAGAGTTTTTAAGCTCACACACCCTGGGTTAAAAACCTTTTCTTCTTCACTGGAACTGGTTATCTTTATAGCTTCATTGTTTCTTTTTTAGGAGTTTTTTTTTTAGTCAATAATCCTTTTTTTCACCATATTTATCTTCTCATTAACTATTAACCAATTAAGAGTTGATTCCCACCCTCAGGAACAAACACAAGCTCTTCCAATGGCATATAAACAGTGAGTGGGTTCCCTGAGGGGTCTTTTGCATTCAAGAGTGCCACTGACCCCTTTTATTAATGATCTATTAGTATAATTAGTAAAATGATTAATTGCACAGAAAATGAGTTTTTTAAATCTTTTTTTGGGCTGACTTCTAATGAATTTTAATCCTACAGATACTTTTTAGGAACCCTTTGAAATTTGCTCTCCCAGAATCTAGGGCATTTATAAACTATATTCATCCATCCTCTCTCTTATTTAAAATTCTAAGATAGAGAAGACACTTTTGTCTGGAAAAATTCCTATCATTGAGTTGCAACCTTTCAGAGTTGGAAGAAAATTTAGGAACCACCTTGGTAGTTTAGTTGCAAAGCTTTACTCCTACCCAAATTCTCTACTATGGCACACCTGACAGAGGCTCTTTCCCTTTTTAGGCACTTTTTCCTATTTTTGGATAAAGAATCATTAAGAAAAATTTCTTGACAAGACCAAATTTGCCTCTTTGTAACTTTCTCCACTTCTCCTACTTCTAACTCTTAGGGCCAAAGAGAAGAGCTCTAAAGAGTTCTGTGTGCCAGTCCTTCAAATACTAGAAATCAGCTATCATATTCCTCCTGCAAATATTCTCTTCTCCAGGCCAAACATTAGTTCCTTCAAATGATTTTCATTTGACATAGTTTACCATGCTGGTTGCCCTGCTCTGGGAGCCCTCTGACTTATCAATGGCCTTCTTCATCTATACCACTCAGAAGTAGGCACGATTCCTCCATGTGGTCTGACAAGGGCAGAATACAGAAAGACTTGCACTTCCCTTTTCCTGGAAGCTGTGCCTCTTTTAATGCTGTCCTAAATTACGTTTATTATTATTATTGGTTGACAACACAGAAATGACTCACATTGAGTTTGTATTTCACTGAAACCATTTCCAGCTCAACAAATTCCTTCTTGTTGGTAAGAATCAAGTCCAAAATCCTATCATTACTACTCCCTTCACCTCTTCAAGGATGAAGTTGACATTAAATGAAGACAAGAAAGTACCATCTGCTCTAATTTTGGAAGGGAGAAGGCTCCAGTGGAGATCAAAATAATTGAAATCCACCCCCATCATTATATGATGTCTCCCTGTTAGGCTTATAAACAACTCCTTACCTATTTCTTCTTTCTGTCTCAGTAGTCTGTAGCATACAATGATAATTTTGTTTCTGTTGATTTTCACCAGGTCTTACTCCTCTGAGTTCTAGAACTTTTCTCATATCTATCACCTTCCTAATATATACAGTACTTGAGTTAGCTATGTAATACAATGGAGAAAGTGAGGCCCTGGAGTCAGAAGATTCATCTTCCTGAGTTCAAATCTGGCTTCAGACATTTACTGTGTACTGTACACACTAGTTGTATACATGCCATCTAATGCTAGTATGCCTCAGTTTCCTCATCTATAAAATGATCTAGAGAAGGAAATGACAAAGCAATACAGTATCTTTGCCAAGAAAATTTTACAGGGTCATGAAGAGTCAGACACGACTGAAAAACGACTGAACAACAATATATAGTGTTATTATAATTGCCCCCAGACTCCTCCATTCTCCATATTTTTATCTCTCATTCCCTGCTAATGAACAAATTCATACTTTTCTAGAACCATATTATATTAGTGAATATTATTCTATTAAGTCTCAGAAATATTTATGATGTTAAATTGCTTCCATATGTCAGGACTCTGGTTCATTATACTAGTTACTTACATTTTGTGCATTTGTATAAAGACATGGATTTTACTGCTTTCTTATATTTTGCCTGCTGCTGACTTCCTGATTTCATTACTACTATTCTTACCCCCCTATAGCTATACTACAAGTTCTCTGGTATTTGTGTATGGAGAATTTTCTCTTTTTCTTCTTTTTAAAGCCCCTTTAGTTAGATTACAATGCTTCTGTCAAATATATCCTTGCTAATGCTCATTAAATATATTTTGCTAGAAGCTGGTCATTCTCAAAAAGTATTTTTATTATATGTTGTAAAACATTCTTTTGTTTTCATTACCTTCACTTCTAAATATATGTATTCCTCCTTATGTTACATGTCACCTTTTGTAACAGTAATTTTTTTGAAAGAAAGAAAAAAGTTCAGCAAAATCATGGTATGAAATATTGCATTCTCACATCCATAACTCCCTACCCTCTACAAAGAGTAAAAGGGAGGTGCATTTTTTGAACTCTTCTCAGTAGCCAACCTTGGGCATTATGACTACATGTAAACACACAATTTCAGAACTAGGGCTCTTATTATTGTTATTATTGCTTTTCTTTCTACTGACAATACATTTTTAACCAGGTGCTCATGTTTTATCATGACACAATAGATTGACTACCAGACAAGAAGTCAGATCTTCCTGATCTGAATCTGAATATCATTTTAGAAACTTATCATTTGCATAACCATCTCAGTTTCACCTACTGAAAAGATGATAATATTTGTAGTCTGTAATTCATAAGACTGTTGCAAAAATCAACAACATGAATGAAGCCATTTGCAAATTTTAAAGTTAATTATATATGTATGATATGTAAAAGCATTCTATAAATAGGATTTGGGGTAGTTAGGTGGCACAGTGAATAGAATGCCAGACCTGGAATCAAGAAGACCCATCTTCCTGAGTTCAAATCTAGCCTCAGTCATTTGCTAGCCACATGACCCTGGGCAAGTCATTTGCTTCAGTTTCCTCATCTGTAAAATGAACTGGAGAAGGAAATAACAATCTATGCCAATATCTTTTCCAAGAAAACCCCAAATGTGGTCATGAGAAGTTGAGATAGAACTTAAAAGACTGAACAACAATAACAATAGTATGATTATGATGATCAAATTTGGCCTTTTATTGAAGCTCTTGTCTTAGATTATTAGTGGTGATGAAAACAACATCTATCTTCTTAAGACATTCAATTTCTTAATCAAGACTTCCTAATCCTGAGCCATGCTTTCTTGATTCCTTCTGGCAGTATCATTTAAGCCCACATGAATCACCATGTATCTGATTAAAGTCTTTTGTTGTTTCTTTGTCATATCCTGGATACATCTCAGGAAGACAGAAAAGCTCTCTTATTGTTATCATCTGGCTGACAAATAGCTGCCTCACTCCCTCATAAAGAAGTGTCAATAAACTCTACTACTCATCTCTTCTTCCTCTGACTCTTAGTGGATGATTTCTCACTAGATAGCACCTGGGGAGTCACATCATCTTTCCTAAGAAGACATCTTACTTCTTTTTTTCACTATAAGAAGAGTCTATTATCGATTACTTAGCTGTCATATTCTTTTATTTTTTAATCTCTTGATAAAGATAAAATTCTCTTTTGTACTTTTAAATCCATTTTTTTTTTGCTGTTCCTACATCGAAGGCCCACCCCCATCTTTTAAAGAACCAATTCATTTCCCTGATAATCTGAAGAATGGAAAACCATTCTTCAAGATTTTTTTTCCTTCTCTTCTAGGGAGAATTTCATAGCCTTCTTCAAAACTGCATAAGCATTCAACTTGCATTCACAATTCCTTCTCCTTCCATAAATTTAGAACAAAAGAGTCAAAAGGCATATGCTTCAAAAAACCTACAATAAACCTACAATGCTTCCAATTTAACTGAATTTAATTAACAACTTATCTATATAATAGAAAGAAAGCAACAAATGTATTATGGCATCATACATGCCAAATCCTTAAAAAATAAGGAGATAACATTAAACAATCTACAAATACAAGTACTATGACAACCAAATTAAAATAGTTATTGACAAAATTTTCATTTTAATTGCTATTGAATCATCAGGTATCTTAAAAAGGCTTCATGAAGCTTGAACATCGTAACTGGAGAGAGAAAAAAATAAATATTTTACCAAAGAAACTCACCACTGAACAGAGATTTTCCCCACCCTAGCTTTCCCCTTTAAAGTCCTTGGAATTAGCACAGAAGAATACTATGGAGATTTAGGATTAGAAGGGATCATAAAAGTCATTTAGTCCAACATGTTTGACATAAGCAATATAAGTGCTAGTTTCTGGATTTTGATTTATTTCTTCATTCACTAAAGGTTTAGTAATCACTGTTTGAAAACTATCAAAGGAACACTTTCAAAGAGAAACTGGAAAAAAGGATTATGTTACAACAGTAAATCTATAAACTAGTAGTTTGTTCTTGTTTTTTAAGCAAGATGTTTTTATGTTAACCTTTTCTGTAGACCAAGTTTTCCAAGGGTATTTTTGAGGGACTGAAATTCAAAAGATCCCCAGATTGTTTAAGCCTACAAATTGTTCTACTCCCACTTTCCTAAGAAAAGCAGCACATAGTATAGGAACCTAATTACAATTCACTTATCACATGTGGGACTGGAGAGAGCTGAGAAGGGTCTGCCCTAAAACTACTTTGTCTGCTCAATGGGACAGTCACTTGCCATGAACATGTCTCTTTTTTGATTTCAGTCCTTTCATTTATGTGTTAGGTTAATTTTGATGGACTTTTTCTTCTTTCTTTTTTAAAATCATTATTAAAAATGGATGGAAATCTATAAGAAATGACCAGCAGGATGATTTCTGAGAGGCCTGGAGAGACTTGAATGATCTGATGCTAAATGAAATGAGCAGAACCAGGAGATCAATATACATGGCAACAAGAAGACTATATGATGATCAGTTCTGATGTACATGGTTCTCTTCAACAATGAGATGTTTCAAACCAGCTCCAGTTGTTCAGTGATGAAGAAAGCCATAAACACCCAGGGAAAGGCCTATGGGATGTGAGAGAGGACCACAACATAGCATTTTCATGCTTTCTATTGATGTTTGCTTGGATTATGTTTTCCTTCTCAGATTTTTTTCCCTTATAAATCTAGTTTTTCTTGTACAGCAAGATAACTATAAATATGTACACATATATTTGATTTCTCAAGTATTTTAACACAATAAACATGTATTAGACTAGGGGAGGGGTGGGGACTAGGAGGGAAACTTTGTAACAGAAAGCTTTGCAAGGTCAATGTTGAAAAATTACCCATGCATATGTTTTGCAAATAAAAAGCTTTAATAAAAAAGCTAAATAAAAAATGGATGGAAAACTGGGCAGAAGGGAAAGTAATTTGTTAAGAAATGTGATATAAAAACAAAAAATATAAATAAAATAAGATTAAGAATTTTTAAAGTCTCTATAATTAATTTTATTTCAATCTTCTAAGAAAAAACTTCTTTCATCTTCTGACTTTGCAGGCCTTTGCAAGGATTGTCTTCCAAACGAGTATACCCTCCTTATCTCTGCTTCTTAGAATCCAGCTTCCTATAAAGTTAGATTCACATCATTTCCTGATATGATTTCCTGTTCCCCTCAGCTGCTAGTAACTTTCTCCCTTCCAAAATTACCTTATATTTGTAGATATCATATATAAATACACAGTCATATTTACATGAGTATGTGTGTATACACACACACACATATATCTACAGACACATTCACACAAAATTTGTACATGCTGTATAAAATCACAGAATTTGTTCCTTGTGGGACAAATACTTATTAATTTGGTCTTTGTATCTCCAGTGCCTCAAATAATGCTTGACATATAGTAGGAGTTCAATGAATGCTTACTGATTGATGGATGGATGGGGAGATGACATCATAGTAATCTATTATGTGGTAGTTAGCTATGTAGAGCTATTCTCTGAGTAAATAGATATAAATCTGTTCTTTGTGGAAAGCTACTTAATGTCTCACTCTGTACCCCATTAGTATAATTTTGTTTCAATTATACCAAGTGACACACCCAATTGCTTTTAGTTAACAAAATCTATTGCTACTAATTCTCAATTACCCACATAGCTCAGGCTTCATTAAGCTAAAAACACTGTCCTTAAAATTCCATGGGATTTGTGGGAATTTTGGTTCAATAAAAATCTTGCATTGTTATAATACTCCAAATCCTCTCAAAAGATAACTATCACATCTTCGGACATTCACAACAAACATATAGATAAAAGAATGGGGAAAGAGAAGAGTATATATTGCTGTATATTAAGAAGATAAGTGCATTAAGCAAAATCTAGGAGTCAAGTAGAGAAAGTCTACAAGGAAATGGGAACACATACAAACGCATGTACAAGATGCTAAATAAATGCACATTGTAATTGAATGGAGGAAGATAGGAATTAAGATGAGAGGAAGCCTGCAGTCAATCTCTTTAGCATGACTTTATTACTTTTTGGGAAAATCACCCAGAAAGCTCTGCATCCAGGCCTACCTTAAAAATTATAAATATAAATAATAATAATTGTGGGAAAGAAGAGAATGAACTGAAAGTGAATGTATTTGGGGAAGAAATAAACATAGAGGAAGTTTCAAAAGCAAAAGGAGAAAGGATAAGTGGAGTTCATGTTAAAATTGGGTCATGGGTAGGGGTAGAAAGGAGACTAGACTTAGTTTCCATCCAGCATTTCATATCTTATTCTGTAATCTGCACTAGACAGATATGGTCAGTTATAACAATGACAAGTGACTTCTACCTAGTACTTTAACACTCTATAAATATTGTCTCTTTGATTTTCCTTCTAAGGGAGATACTTTAGGTATAGCGACTGGAGATGAAATGCTGATTTTAGTGACTACCAAGTGCCCTAAAATATATTCACCAGCTGTTTAGGACAGTGGCAGATAAAACTGCCTGTGGCAAGTTAGACTATGTGATCTCAAAGTTCCCATCTAACTTCAAAATCTGATGATTTTGCAAATAAGTAAAAAAATATCCTTGTACACAAGTTGAAGGCTCATTTTTGAACTTTCTAATGATATTATCTAGCTACTGACCCGGATAATTTGTATTTATTTATTTTATAAAAGGAATCATAGAATCAACCCCATAAACAGAAATGATCTTCCCTTACTGATTGTATGGATAGTAATATGAAATGAGTCTGGAACAGTTGTTGGGAGTCATCATATAGTGGATATTATATTTTACTCTATAGGTGAGGGAAATGATTTTTGTTGATTTTTTCAAGTAAGCAGTGACATGGTTAGAACTATGCCATAGGAAAATTACTATGGCAGCTCTTTAAATTGGAGAATGGAAAAACTAGAAGGTCAGAGAACAATTAGGAAGCTACTGCTGGGTGAAAAATGACAAAGACCTGAATCAGAGTGATAGCTGTGTAAGTGGAAAGAAGGAGATGATGGTGAAAGATGTCATGTCCTTGCCTCAGGTCCCTTCTTATTCAACCTGTATTCTGTAGAGCTGCCAAAGTGATTTAAAAAAAAAACCACTGTTCTGATAATGTCATTTTGTTGTTGTTGTTTGGTCATTTTAGTATTGTCCACCTTTTTGTGTTGGACTCTGCCATTTCCTTCTTTAGCTCATCTGACAGCTGAGTAAACTGAGGCAAACAAAGATAAGTGACTTATTCAGGGTTACACAAAACTAGATTATCTAAGCCTGGATTTGAATTAAATTTTCCTGACTCCAATCCTGGTATTGTCCACTGAGCTACCTAGCTGCCCCTGTTTGACTCTAGATCATGGATTTAACTCTAGAAGGGGGTTTAAAGATCAACTAGTATAATCTCTTTATTTTACAGATGAAGAAACTGGCAGATAAGTGGAATTTCTTATCTAGGGATATACAGATATTTAGTGGCAATGGTATGATTTCAACTATTCACTCTTATCATTAATTAGGTCAAGAGGCAATAGAAGAATGTTTGCTAATGGTCCCCAATTAATGTTTTGAAAATATTGTAGGCATTTCATTTGAAATCAATCAAGCAGTAGGCTTCCCACATACAGTAAAGAAGTACCATACCCTCACTTTGCAAACACCTTCTTTTTCAAGGTTTGATGTCTTAGTGACATCTGATTCTGTTTATTTGGCAAATGCAACACTCATATTATCAATATATTTTTCTATTTCCTTGTCTACAAGAATCATCACTGGACAAAGTTGTTTTTCTAAAGTAGTAGAATTCTGTGACTTTCCATTCATGCTCTACAAATGAGGCTTTATAATCATGTAGGGCTTGTGGGGACAGGCTTGCTACATGATCACAATAACCTCCAGGTTTTATGTCAATCTCTATGGCTTGGCTGCTTTTCCAAGGCACGTGTAAATTGCTGCCTGTCTTACTATATACAGTCTTTCAGTTGTTAGTATAAAATAATTTATGACTATTATAAAGCCTCTTATTAAATCAGGCACCCTACTCAAGTATAAGGAAAAGTCTTTTAACAATTGTAAATACCACATACTCTCTGTTTGTGGCAGCCCTTTTTGTAGTAGCTAGAAACTGGAAACTGAATGGATGCCCATCAATTGGAGAGTAGCTGAATAAATTATGGTATATGAATATTATGGAATATTATTGCTCTGTGAGAAACGACCAGCAGGACGGTTTCAGAGAGGCCTAGAGAGACTTGCATGAACTGATGCTGAGTGAAATGAGCAGAACCAGGAGATCATTATACACAGCAATAACAATACTATATGAGGATCAGTTCTAATGGACATAACTCTCTTCAACAATGAAATGCTTCAAACCAGTTCCAATTGTTCGGTGAAGAGAGCCATATATACCCAGAGAGAGGGATGTGAAATGTGGACCGCAACATAACATTTTCATGTTCTCTATTGAGGTTTGCTTGCATTCTATTTCCTTTATCGGATTATTCTTTCTTGTAAATACGATTTCTCCTGCACAAAGAATGATGCAATAACTATACATATATTCGATTTCTTAAGTATTCTAACATAATTATCATGTAGTAGATATCCTGCCATCTAGGGGAGGGGTGGGGAGTGGGGGGGGAAATTTGTAACAGAAAGCTTTGTAAGGGTTAATGTTTAGGAATTACCCATACATATGTTTTGGAAATAAAAAGCATTAATAAAAAAAATACCACATATTCTCCACTTTCATCCATATAGTCAGTAAGGGAAGATCATTTCTGTTTATGGGGATGATCCTATGATTCTTTTTGTAAAATAAATACAAATTATTTGAGCCAGTAGCTAAATAATATCATTATAAAGTTCACAAAATGAGCCTTCAACTTATTGTGCACAAGAATATTTTTGTACCTATTTGCAAAATCATCAAATTTTGAAGTTAGATGGAAATTACAGGCAGTTTTATCTGCCACTGCAGCATCTGCATCTCAACAGCTGGTCAATCTAGCCTTTTTTGCGGGTATGAACTACCACATTGTAGTTCTGGATAGTTCAGTGACAATATTATTCCTTATAAGAGACTGAAACCAATCTCCCTAATATTTACTCCTTAATAATTTTATGGCCAAAAGATTTGAAAAAGCCAAGGTTCCTTTCCTTTTCTCTCAACTTTTCAATCAGTCTATGTTGAATGTATCTCAAATAAATCCAAAGACAGGAAATTTTAGTAATCCAGCTGAATTAAATGTGGCCAGTACAGCCAAACTAGATAAAAGTTTTTTTGGATATAAACAGTAGACCACTATTTTTTTTAAAAAAATTAAATCTTTTTCAATTATCAGACATATTTTTTCCTTCCCATCTCCTCCTATCCCACTAAGAAGGAAGATGAAGATGAGGGAGGGAGGGAGGGAGGGAGGGAGGGAAGGAAGGAAGGAAGGAAGGAAGGAAGGAAGGAAGGAAGGAAGGAGGAAAGAAAGATAATTTTTGTATCATATAAGCATAGTCAAAGAAAACAAATATTTACAGTGGTCATGTCTAAAAAAACACATACACTCATATACACATATTATATGTAACTATCTATCTATATTACCTATCATGAATACATACACATATAGCTAGATATGTACAAAGGTAGCTAACTAGAGTCAAGCCCAGGTCTAAGCACTGGTTTCAAGTAGAATTGCTTTCAAATGAAACATTCAATTTACATGCTCTATTTTTGACATCTACTGAATGAGAAAAATATAAGACAACTAATTTTCTGCAATGTTTCAGATTTTCATCAGCTTGCAAATGCCTTGAGATCAGCGGCTGTCTTTTGCCTCTTTTTGTATATTCTATGCTTAGAACAACTCTAGGCACATAGTAGGAACTGAATGTTTACTGACTGAATCTTGTTACAATGACAAAAAGAGGCTTGATGATAAATACTATGTTGCTGTATTTTTTTCTCTTTCAAATAGTTAAAATAGTTTTAAAGACTCTTCTTATAATTTTGGTAGTTTAATTTTTAAGGTGGCATGGCAGTAAAATGTGCTAAGCTAGGAAGCACTGTCATCCAAATCACATCTTGTTTTCCAGAGAGGGAAACTTATGGGGGTATGTACAATATGTGTTGTACTACTCAATCCAAGATACTTTGTAAATATCTGATACTGTTATTTATATTCAACTCCCATTAACCTGTAAAAGCACTCTAGGAAACTAGCCTCTCTTGGTTATCACCACCACCACCACCACCACCACCACCACCACCACCACCACCACCACCATTCAATCCAAAAAAATCTATTTTTAGAAATGGGGTGGTAGGAGCCAAGATGGTGGGGCCTGTCTACTGACAGGTCTCTGTCTGAGCTCTTCCTGGTTTCCCTCAGATCTATACTAGATCAAGCCTCTGAACAGGTTTTGGAGTGACAGAACCTATAAATATCTGCAGTGTAACAAATTTCCAGCAGAAGATATTTTGGAAGTACTTCAGGAAAGGTCTGTCTCAATTGGCTGGGGGAGGTGGCCCAGTGCAGGTACTGTGCAGGGATCTGGGGTGGAGACACCAGGGGAATCTGCCAGGAGGCTCTGAGCCACAGTACAATAGCTTTGCCAGTGGATCAACAGACTAGCTGTGAGATCTCCAACAACTACAGAAGGCAAATAATGAGCTCCTAAACCCCAGAATAATACAAGACTTGACCACACCCACCCAGCATGGGAAGGAAGCCAGAAGCACCTGCCCCAGGGTAGCATGAAGCCACTGTCCCTGCAGAGGAAGCTTGGGACAATCTCCCCTTTGCCCTAAGAGTGAACCTCAACTTTTAAAAATGAGCAAAAAAACAAAAAGAGCTCTGACCATACATACTCTGACCATAGATGACATGTAAGATGACATGAAGACAGGTAAGAACAAATCTCAAATTCTGAAGACACTAAAGGCAAAATGTCTTCAGATGAAGCCCTAAGGAGTGATACGAGTTGGTCTCCAACTCCAATTATTCTCTTGGAATAATTAAAAAAGGCTCTTAAAAGAGAGTTAGAAGAAAAATAGGGAAAGGAAATGGTGCAGGAGAGTTTGGAAAAGGAAACACAGAAATTATCTTAAGAAAACTCCTTAAAAATAGATTTAACAAAATGGAAAAAACCCAACTCCCTAAAAAGTCCAATGAACAAAACAACTCATTTAAAAGTTCAATTGGCCAAATGCAAAAGTAGGTAAAGCTAGCTGAAGAAAATAAATCACTAAAAATTAGAATTGAATAAATGTAAATGAATGACTCAATGAGACAACAAGAATCAGTCAAACAAAACAAAACAAAAAAAAAAGACAATGCAAAATACCTCATTGGAAAAACAACTAACCTGGAAAACAGATCCAAGAAAGACAATCTAAGAATTATTGGACTATCTGAAAAGCACAATACAAAAAAGTCTATTTTTAACATACTAAAACCTATATGTTATTGTTTAAAGCCAAACATGAACCATCTTCAAAAGAATTTAATTAGAATCCTTTCCAAGGTAAAACAGCTTTTGTATAGTAGAAATAAAAGCAGAAGTCAATTCTGTATGATTTTTTTATACTTGCTTCTTTGTCATTTATTCAAATGCAGCATACAAATATGTAAGAAAACACACCTTAAAAAATCTAATCTATGACTTTATTGGTGAGAACTTTGGATAAACTTGGTTTACCAAATTCAGTTCTGTACCTGCTCTGCAACTTAGAGCACTATCTGGGGTGCTGAGAGTCTAAAATTTATGACTCAGATTTAACTTTATAAAAATTTTCTAAGCTGCACTTTACCCAAGTGATCTTATTCAGGTCCTTGCAACAGACCTATAAGGAAGGTACTATTGTTATCTCTATTTCACAGATGAGTAAACCAAGGTAAATAAAGATTAAGTGTCTTGCCCAGGGCTACACAGTCAATAAGTGTCTGACATTGAATTTGAACTCAGAATTTCCTGACTTTAGATCTAAAGTTCTGGACCACAGTTATCAAAAAGAAATGCTGTCACTGAAGGAGCATTGGATGAAGAGTCAAATGATTCATTGATTCCAGTTTTAATATTTTGAGAATCTGCCTTCTCTAGGTCAAAAAGCAGATTGCACAATTATTGTAATTTATCTACTGTAATATTTAATGTGGAAGGGCACTGTGGTAGAATAGATAGCAAGAGAGCCTGAGAATCAGGACAATGGGGGTTTTAAGTCATACCTTACATATATATACTGGTTTTGTGACCCTCATTCCCAATGCATAGTGACCCAAAATAGATAACTTCTCTATTTCACCTAAATCAATCAGTTTTTCTTCCCATGTAATCCCAATGTTAATTATGATAAGGAACCTAAACGTTACAGACTGTTCTTTTTGACTTAGGTTTGCCAAACTTAAAAGCCAAAGAAAACTTCTGAAATTTTGTTTGTTACTCCTTCCCCTATACCCTATAATTAGTGTTCCATCAAAACCAGTTTATAGTCCTTTAGATTAGTGTCAACTTCCATTTTTAGAAATTACACAGGAAAAGAAAAGACAAAACATTAAAAGCACACAAGTGTTGTGATTTAAAAAAAAAAAAAATCCAGAATGTAAAGGTTTCAAAGGCATTTGGGCTTTCTTGGAATGGATAAATGATAATCACTGTTATACTTGGAATCTTAGAATTTTGAAGTTTTGAAACCTGCCCCAGTCATAGAACCCCTTAGAATCTGGTTAGAATAATTCTTATTTTTCTTTTAATCTCTCTTTTGCAGGAATAATTTGTAGAAAGAATTTCAAAATCAAATAGACATACAATCTTTCCCAGGGATGGCATCTTCACTTAAATAACTTCAAAACTTGCTGAGAAGATATTCCTTAGATATTGAAAACAAATAAAACAACTCCTTCTTTTTGGTAAAACTGTTAGACTGTCAACACTAGCCTTTAAGACTCTCTTACATAAGGAGTGCAGCAGGCTGAACACAAAACCTGCTGATCAAACAAATGTGACCCTATCAGTATCAGGTCTAAAGTCTAAAAAGGCAATTTATGAAATTAAAATGTTTGTTAAGTACAGCAAAGTTTTAGATTTATCACCATACCACTGCAACCTATAGCAGCACCTAAGAAACCTATGCCATTTCAACAGATAAGAGCATTTTGAGATATATTATGTATGTAAACAGGCTAAAATCTACATATTGTTAAAGCAAAACACTATCTTCTGCTTGCCAAAACATAAATCATAAAGATATTTTAAAGGCAGGTCCCTAATTTTACTCTACAAATATCTGATGATAGGCTCATAGTTTCATTACAAGTAAATGATTTTTCAGGCTTATCTTTAATACCAAAAGCTGGCCAGTGTCCACAACAATATGAAAACAAAATAAAAAATCAAACAATCATCTACCCTATAGATTACTGAAAAAAAAATGCTCCTCCATTACTTCTGATTTTCCTTAAGACAATGCGGGGATTTCACATTTAGATTTTATGATTTTTAATTTTTTTATAATACTGTCAGTTGCAATCTAATGGCCTCATCTCTGACGTAGGCACATGAGTACATATATCCAATGCTGAACCAAAACATTTTGAGACATCTCCAAGACTGGAAAATCTAAGTCTTTCTGCCCATTCCTCAAGCCCAGTGACTGCATGAGATGGCAGAAGGGAAGAAATCTTTCATTTTTTTTTCATCTGACCCAGAAGAAGCCCCAAGGCTTGAACAGAAAGAGAATACTAATTTAGAATGCTGTGCAAAGCACAGAATACAAAGGACTCATGCATCTCTCCAGCTGCAATAAGTGAGGGTGACTAGTTGATCCTGTTCTGGTGCCAGGCATTCTTTTCTGAATGGGAAGAAGTTTTCCTCACTCCCTGCTTATCATCAACAACCAAGTATCATGGGCAACGGAATGTTGTGCCATTGCATCCCAATTACAGTGCTGTGCTCATTACTGCCCAGGTGGTGAACACAAAAATTGGTGATGAATGAAGTGATATAAACTGGCCTTGCATCTAAAGTTGGAAAGTAGTATTGTTGGCTACAAAAATTGGAAATATTTATTTCTCATTCCCATTAGACATTATTTCCCCCTTTTATTTCTTTTCTCTCTTTGAAGATTGGATTTCCCATCTTACCCAGGAAGGAATAATAACTGCTCGTAGGCTGATCCTATTCTGATCCACATAAGAGCTTCCCAATTTGAGCCTCCTTGGATATCCTAGAGGCCCTCCATTCTTAGGGCTCACTATATATTAATGCCAAGTATAGTATGGACATCTGATCAGCTTAGTTTCCTACAATTCAAAAGTCCTGAAGTCAAGACATCTTCTAGCCTCAGCCTTTTTCCAAGCCTAGTATTTGAATCATTAATGTCCAGCATGGTGCCATTTATACATGCTAGATGCTTAAGGTTTTTTAAATGTAAAGAAAAATTGCTTATTCTTTTTAATGTACCCATTTCTAATCTAATCTCTAAATTACAACTTTCATTTTGACTTATGTCTACTACAATAATCTGTGTTACCAATGCCATTTACAGATCTGCTTAGGAGGAGAAATAAAGAAAAAAAATTCAGAAGGAAATTTTTCACACAAACTTCGTGACTGCCATTTTTTGATTTTGAGTCTACTCATTCTGGCAAATGTTTTGAAATTAAGACCATATGGTCTTGATTATTACATAATTTTATTTATATATATGTGTGTATATATATGTATATAGTACAGTTTATACACACATATACATAAATGTACACACACACACACACACACACACACACACACACACACACCCTGACTCCACTCCACAGTGGTTATCTAGTTTGTTATTTTACCCTCTTTTGTCTTATCTTTTGCCAATTTTATGATTTGAAGTATACATGAGTAAGAAGAAATACAAATAAAAACAGTATATTTTTATTATTTTTTAAAAGATGCATTAATAAATTAAGATAGGGAAGGGACCGAATTAAAGACTAAAATTTTTTGTTTGTCCATGGATAATAATTCTTCATGATATACTTTATGAGTAATTAAATGTTTAATTTTGTATTACTTTAAAGAGACAACACTTGTAAATCATATAAAAAGTCGGTTCTGATAAGGGCTCAGAAAAGAAGAAAGCAATTATGTCATCCCAATGGAGGCAGAAGAATGTATAGGTGCAAAAAGCTGGATGTTTCCCAAGGATCTGTCCTAGGTTCTCTTCTCTTTTACAGCTATACTCTTCTTGGTAATCCCACCAGCCCCCATGAGTTTAACTATAATTTCTATATAGATAACTCACAGATATATCTTTATCTATAACCTATATCAGAGATATCAAACTCATGCCACCCAAAACATTCCCGAATGTGGCCCAAACCAGATTAAAATGTAATTCCTATCTCATTTTAATGTGATGATATATTAATAAAAAAAATTAATGAATATATGTGATTTTCCATGGCAACAGGAAGCCTGAAAGTATCTTTATATGTGACTTAGTTTCCCCATTTCTATTTGACTTTGACACCACTGGTGTATATCTGTCTACTTCCTCCCCCCAGGCTTCATACACAATATACACACATGTCTGTGTGTGTGTGTGTGTGTGTGTGTGTGTATAGATGTGTGTATATGGGGAGATCCAGCCCCTTCTGTAAATTTCAGGCTCACACTTGAAATGCTTTTTGGACATTTCAAGCTGTGTGACCAAAACTAAACTTGCTCCCTTTTTTTTAAAGCCTTCCCTTTTCAAATGTCTCTATTTTGGTCAAAGCCACCACCATCTCTTCAGTTTGTAACTTTAGCATTATCCTTGATTCCTCATTTTCATTCATCTCACATATCCAAATGGATGCCAAATCATGTACCTCTTTTCATAACTTTTTTTGCACCTGACCCTTTTTCTCTATTCCCACAGCTACTACCTAGCCGTCATCATTTCTTGCCTACTGATTGGTAGTCACTGCCTTGACTATTTCATCACTTTAGTCCATACAACACACTGCTGCCAAAGTAATTTTCCTTAAGCATGTAACTTCCCTACTCAATCAACTTCAATGGCTTCCTACTATAATGACAACCACTTTAATTATCAGCTCAAAGCAGAAGTCTCAAAAAATACAAATTAGGAGAAAGAAAATTATTGGGGGTTAGAATATATACCCCAATTTGCTTCATTTAAAGTTGACTCATAAATAATAACATATTCAAGACTTTGAAACATCACTTTGCTGAATTCTTGGTATAATAAAGTTTAGGGTCTGAACTCTGCAGACACTTCAAGAAGGAACCTGTTCATAGCAATTTTCTCTTATCCCTGAACATTTTGATGAAATCTAAAGAGGTTCCAACTTAGGTTAAATTCTACTTTTTAGCAAATAGATTGCTATCCAGATTATGGCAGCTAGATAGCACAGTGTAGATCAGAATCAAGAAGACTAATCTTCATGAGTTCAAATCTAGGCTCAGACACTTCCTAGCTGTGTAATCCTGAACAAGTCACTTAACCTTGTTGCCTTAGCTCCTCATCTGTAAAATTAACTGGAGAAAGAAATGGTAAACCACTCTAATATCTTTACCAAGAAAATCCCAAATGGGATCACAGAGAGTCAGACACAACTGAAAAACAGCCAGATTGTTACAACTCCTCACATTTCTGTAGCATTTAAAGGCTTATTTAAAAGCATTTTCTGCACAAAACCCTCTGATGAAGGAAGATGCTACAAGCAATAACACAATTATGTAGTTCAGAGAGGGAGTGAAATTTTGAATACAGGTGTTTTAACTTCATGACCACTAAACCACACTATCTCCTCCCACTAAATCAGTCTTCACTACTTCAATCAAAAATATGTACCAAGTTCTAAAAATTTCAATGATAGCAACAAGTACCAGTGACCAGACAAATTATGGAGCAAAGTCTAACTGTCTTAAATTTAGTGTTATGTATCTCATTCCCCTCTGAGAAACAGAGGCATTTCTCTTTCTTTTAGCCTAGATATATATTTGCACCTCTTCTAAAGAATAAACTTTTTAAGGTTAAATAATTAACTATAAAGGTGCTTTTTCTTCATTTAAAATAGTATAAAAAGTTTTATATATGTCAGAAAGTTCAGTTTTTCACAGCATAAATTAATACCCACATTTTAAGTATAGGAATGAGGTTACAACTTTGACTTGCCAAAAATAATTATTTAGTCATTTTATTTTCTTGAGAAAGAGACAAACCACATTTCTCTTTTAGCATGTTTATTTATGGGAATATACCTTATTTTTTCAAAAGGGATAATTCATTTTACTTCTCTAGTATCAATTTTTTAAAATCATGAAATGAAATAAAGAAATCTTTCCTCCATGTTTTTAGAAGTATGATTCAGTTTCAAAAGTATGTATAAACATAGGCCATAAACATTTGTAGAAAACTTATGTTTTAGTAGAAAACTATGTCATATTGCAGAAATGTAAGACTTATATTAAACCTCAAACTAATATAATTGAAGAAAGTATGAAGAGGCCATATTAAAATCTTTTTGAATTAATCTTAGAGGTAAGGCACTAAACAAAAAAGCATTTATTAAGCACCAACTATATGCCTCTTCTGTAAAATGAGCTGGAGAAAGAAATGGCAAACCACTCTAGCTAGTTATCTCTGTCAAAAATACCCCAAATGGAGTCACAAAGAGTTAGATATGACGCCAGTGGCTCAACAGCAATATCAATAACAACATGGCAAGTACTGGGCTAAGTGCTTTAACAAATATTTCATTTTGTCCTTATAATGATCCTGATTTCATAGTTGAGAAACCTGAGGTAAAAAAGAGTTTAAATGCTTTTATCCAGAGTCACATGGCTAGTAAATATCTGAGGCTACATTTGAACTCAGGTCTTCCTTCCTCCAGGACAGTCCTCTCTACACTGTGCCACCTAGCTGCCACCCATTAGCATTATAATAGAGAGGGAAAGATTTACTGAAAAAAGATGGGATTTTAATAAAGATGTGAAGCCTGGGAAGTCAGAAGGAAGAGATGAAGAGGAAGAAAATTCCAGGCAGTGGGGACAGCAAGTGAAAATACATGAAGATGGAGAGTCTTGTGCAAAAGGCAGTAAGGAAGCCAGTGTTAACTGGACTGTAGAATACAAGGGGCTGGGTAGCGTAAGAAGAGGGGACCAGATTACAAAAGGCTTTTAAAGCCAAATATATAGGTGGCATAAGAAGCAAAGTGTTGGGCCTGGAGTCAGGAAGACTCATTTTTTTGAGTTTAAATCTGGCTTTAGGCACTAGCTGTGTGACCCTGGTCAAGTCACTTACCCAGTTTAGCTCAGCTTCCTCAAATGTAAAATAAGCTGGAAGAGGACATGGAAAATCACTGCAGTGTCTTTGCCAAGAAAACCCCCAAAGGGGTCATGAAGAATCAGACAGGACTTAACAAATGAAGAGAGAATTAAATATCTGATGCCAGGGATGAGAAGAAAAAACTTGAGTTTATTGAACATGTTGAAATGAGGTTAAGTGACTTGCTTAGGGTCACACAGCAAATAAGTGACGAGGCAGGATTCCAATTTATGTTTTTCTGATTCCAAATCTAAGATTCTATTTACTACCTGAAGCTTCTTGCCTCAGAAGAGTTTTGTGTTCCTTACCAGATTTGGTATCTCTTCCCCAAAAGAATTCAAACAACTCTGTCTATATAGGGGAATTCCCTGGCAAGATAGATCTTCCAAAATAGGGGATAAATGGCGTTACTATAGATTCAGAGGTTCCTCCAAACTAGGTGGTACAACTGGCACAGGTGTTGAGTGAAAGGGGATGCCAAATTAGATTGTGTTTGTGGCTGAACCCTCCCAGGAAAAGCTGATGAGTAGGTAGAATAGAAATTCAGTCAATAAAAACTGGCAGACCTAAGCTCATAGACATCCCTGGAAAAGTTACTATTCAGTCAAAATGATGTAAGTAGAACTCCTGGCCAAAGACCTGCTGCCTAACTTTATACAGAAATAACCATCAAGATGTTCCTATCACTGGCCAGTGATAGGTTACAGTCTTCCATACAGCACAGTATGCTAACTACCTAGTGAATATTTCATTTAACTTTCTTTACAGAATGCACAGGAGAAGGTTTTGGGGGAGAAGAAAATGAAGTGGCTATAAAGAACAGAGGTAAGGAACCATTGTTTCTGCCAAGGGCCATTTGGATATTTAAAAGGCCATTCATGGCCATACAAAAATACCAACTTCTAGAACTCAAGCAGTGGGAAATTGATGGACTTAACTTTCAGTTCACCATCTTTTATGGCTGCTTTAACAAATGATTTTACCTACCTCATACAGTCTGTGGCTTAATGTGGTCTATAAATCAGTCTCTGCATTAGTTTATAAACCACCTCCTGTACATTAATTTCTCACTTATACAGTAAGATTTTTTTTTGTTTCTACTTAATGAAATCACTGCAGGATGACTATCACAAAGTGTCTATAAAATAGGAGATGCTATATAAATATCTTCCACACTGGAAATTTGGGTCAAACAGTGAAATTTCATCCACAGTATGTAAAAATTTTTCCTAAGTGCAGAAATTCAAAACTGTTTATACCTTTCCCTCCCCACCACTTCCCCACCTCAAAATTCAATTGGATTATTGCTCCAAACTTCATAGAATTAGTTAATCAGCAAAAATAGGAATGTTCTATTAAGAGAACCAAAAAGATATCATAAGGAATCTTCCCTTTTTCAAAGAATCACATCTGTTAACATCAAATTACAGGATTGGGGTAGGGGGAGAGGTTGCTTTGTTTAAATTTAGGAGGCTTTTTATTAAAGAAACACTTTTAAATGATGTTTATTGATACATTTTGTTTTTATATTGCTTATATTTCCTAATGTATTCCTCTTCCTACTGCCTCCCAGAGAGCTTATTACTTATAATAAAGAATTTTTCAAAAGTGAAACTTTAGCAAAATCAACCAATATCCTGAAAAGGTCTGACTTTATATACCATGCCCCATTCCATGACCTTTATTTCCAAACAGATGAGTAACTCTAAAGAAGCACTTACCTTCAAAAAAAAAAAAAAAAAAAAGTAGAGGTTAACTTGGGGCAATGCATTCTGTGCCTATATGTTCATGTCCACTATAGTCTGAATTTTCACTCTAGCATGTGAAATTAGAATTATAACACAAATACTTACATGTCATGGAAAAATGGCTTTTTTGTACCATTAAAAGTATCTGCATATATTAAAAAAATAATTCAAAAAATTTCTAAATTGTACACTGCAGAAGTTTGTAATTTCTTAAATGTGCTTCTTTCTATATAAAACGCTTCTGCCTTTGCCCATGATTAAAAAGTATCCCTTACATTTGTTCCCTCAAAATTGGTCTTCTCATTCATATTTATAGATAGATTGTAAACACCATCAGCACTATCATTCTCAGAGAGAAAACAGACAAGGACAAAGTGGCTTTTATGTCAAACAGACAAGGTAGTAATAGAGGGAGGTTACAGAGGAACTTCTAAGAAAGCACTTCCCAGAAAGAACCGCAGTTCTCCAAGCTATAGAGGAAACAACTCTTAGCAGTTTTTAAGGTGATTGCTCAGAGGGTATATATGCTTGGGGCATGAAACCTTCCACTCTAGAAAGCCTGGGGCAATGGCATGCACATTCCATTTGGAATCAGCACATCTGGGTTAATTGCCTCTATTATTGCCTGGTTGTATGACCTCAGGCAAGCTCCTCAAACCTCCCAGGGCCTCATTTCCTCCAGAGTAAAAAGGAGTTGGATTAGATGACCTCTGAGGTCTCTAAGGAGCCCTAAAACTACAATCCATTGACAATAATATAAAATTCTAGAAGAAACAAAATAGGAGTTCCAATATAAAATTAACTAGATTTTGAATGTCCCCATTTTTTACACAGATTTTTCTAAGGACCTACTGATAAATGATTGAAATAAAAAGTACATGCTTGGACATAAATAGTAATATTCAAGTCCTTGGTGAAACACAGTGTCACAAGTTAGACTAATTAGCTTTGTTGTTTAGTCATGCAGTAGTGTTTGAGTCTTTACAACGCCATAGGCTTTTCTTTGGCAAAGATGAAGTGATTTGCCATTTCCTTCTCCAGATCATTTTTACAAATGAGGAAACTGAGCACACAGGGTTAAGTGACTTGTCCAGGGTCACAGCTAGGAAGTGTCTAAGGCCAAATTTAAACTTAGATCTTTCTGACTCCAGACCTAGCATTCTATCCATACTTTCCCCTATCTGCCCCAATTAGCTTTGTAGCCTTTGTTAAAATCACTAGTTGTGATTAACAAGTTCGTTTTTACAATCTGTACAATTACAGTAAAATGTAACAATTGTTTTACAGCATAAATCTCTATTATTTTGTTTCTTTGATTAGAGTTCTTGTGAAAAGAAAAGCCCTAGTCAAAATAAACTTTTTTTAGAAGTCTTTATTTGTACATATGTTTATGAATGCAAATACCTTCCATGATTCTCACCTTAGAATAAAACTAAAATTTTACCACTATGGGCTTATCTTAACAAAAATGTGTGGCAAACACAGCAGAGAGAGGGATGGCAGGAAGGAATGCTACATATGTCATAACATTAGATTCTGGCTCATCTCCATCTGATGCTAGTCCAAGATGACATTATATGGTTGAGTCACAGACTGTTCCATTGACGCCATGATACAAATGACAGACTGTTTCCTTCCAAGCCTTCAGCAGGAATCCAGCATGCCCAAAGTCAAAACAAAATGAGTAATAAAAAGGTGCTGCACATGAAGAACTGATATCCCTCAATTTTTTTCTTATATCTGACTGCTGGTACAGTTGCCATTCAAAACAGACAGCACATTCAAAAGATTATTAACCCAGCAGTTAGGGGACGCTTTGGAGATCAGTTTGTCCAACACCTTTATTTTACAGAGAGCCAGGACCACACAGTGAAGATGCTGGAATTGATCTCCTAATCCTAATCCAGTTCTTCTGCTACACCACACAGTCACTATCTACTTTGAGTACTTTTTTGATATTGTGTTCAACTTGTTGTTTTCTTAAAAAAGACACTGGAAGGGTTTGCCATTTTCTTCTCCACCTCATTTTAGAGATGAGAAAACCAAGGAATTAAGTGATTTGCCCTGAGTTACAAAGTGTACCTGAAGTCAGATTTGAATTTAGAAAAAGAAATATTCCTGAGCCCAGGAGCCCAGGAATACATACACACACACACACACACACACACACACACACACAATTATGTTTAGTATAATGTCAGTTGATTGGTGTTTTTTTTCACATTCAACAGCTAATTTTCATCTCATTTTGTTATCTTTTGTTTTTTGTCACCTTCATTTCCAAAGACAGCTCTCGTATACCCAGTGAGCCATCCCTCATAATTTAAGATTAAAAAAGAATGAGAAAGAAAGCATTTCTGTAAAACTAATAATCACATTTGATAGTGTATGCAATATAATACACCCAAAGTCTCTCAACCTTCTTAGGGACTGAATTTGGTCATTAAAATTATAAAGCTTTCTTTCCCCTCCCCTCCCTTCTTTCCAATCACTTTTCAAAGAAATACACTGTTAAGCACTTTTAAGATGCTGGCAACTAGAACAAACTTCCTTTCCAGGACAAATGAAGAACAAAAAGGATAGCAAGGATAAAAGCCAGCTTATTTAGGAGATGTAAACGGCACAAAGTATTTAACCAAAAAAAAATCCAAAGCTTTCAGTAAAAAAGAAAATCTTACTTGTAAGAAATGTTAAAGGAATAGAACCAATACTTTTTAGTCACATATACCAAAAGCCTATGCTCAAGAAAAACACTGAAAAGTTTTGTAATCAAAGGAAAAAGCAACCAGGGAATTATTAAGTGGTCTCTTCAACAAGTCAGTTTTGAGACTTAAGTTCTGGACTCATAGAGTGGAGAATCATTTAAGTTCAGAGAAAATACATGAAAGAGACATGAGAATATGTATGTGCATATGTGCATCTATATGCATATATGTATACATACATATATATGAGCAACATATAAGAGCATATTAAAATATGTGAGGGAGACAATTTTTCTGAAGACAGGAAGAAGATTCCAAGTGATCTTGGTAACACAGGCTGAAGGTCAAAGAGTGCAAATTCAAAAGAAAATGTACAATAATAGCAGCTCATATTTATAGAATGCTTTATATTTGAGCACTTGGCTTACCTATGTGGATAAATAGTGAAAGTATTATTAGTCCCATTTATAAAAGATGAGGTAATTGGAAGGTAAATAACAGAAGTGGTATTTTCCTAATTTCAGATACTTGCCTCATGTTACACAGGAAGATACTAAATAAATTATGATTAGAACCAAAATTCACAACTTCCAAGTCCCATAGAAAGAAACAATAACAATAATAATAACTAACATTTATAAAGTGCTCACGGTGCTAAGCACTTTGCAGTTATTATTCCATTTGGTCCTTATAACAAAACTAGAAGGTGAGTATTATTATCACCCCTATTTTACAGATGAAGATGAAATAAACAGAAGTTAAAGAGCTGCCTATAGCCACATAGCTAGTAAAATATCTGAGGTTGGATTTGAATTCAGGTTTCCCTGATTTCAGGCCTAACATTCTGAACACTGTGCCATCCAAATGTCCTTAACTATTTAATAGAATGGTTCTTCACTATTTAATATAATGGTTCTTCATTTTATAAATGGGGAAACTTCTTCCATCACTGAATATTATAGCCCATTAACTTCTCATTTTGTGCTACTCTTGCCCATCTTTTCACAAAACTTTAACAAACTATCTATTAAATGCTCTAGAAATCGTATTCTATGGCAAAGGTTCTTATCCTAGGCTCCATGATTTTTTTTCTTTTTTTAATTAATGCTTTTTATTTTCAGAACATATGCATGGATAATTTTTTAACATTAACCCTTGCAAAACCTTGTGTTTCAAATTTTCCCCTCCCCCCACCAGCTCCCCTTGATGGCAAGTAACCCAACATATGTTAAACATGTTAAAAATATGTTAGATCCAATATATATGTATACATATTTATACAATTATCATGCTGCATAAGAAAAATCAGATCAAAAAGGAAAAATGAGAAATAAAACTAAATGTAAGCAAACAACAATAAACAAAGTGAAAATGCTATATTGTGATCCACACTCAGTTCCTACACTCCTCTCTCTGGATGCAGATGGCTCTCTTTGTCAGAAGTTCACTGGAACTGACCTCAATCATCTCATTGTTGGAAAGATCTAGGTCCATCAAAAGTGAGCTTTGTTGGGGCAGGTAGGTGGCGCAGTGGATACAGCACCAGCCCTGAAGTCAGGAGGACCTGGGTTCAAATCTGGTCTCAGACACTTAACATTCCCTAGCTGTGTGACCCTGGGCAAGTCACTTAACCTCAATTGCCTCAGCAAAAAAAAAAAAAAAAAGTGGGCTTTGTATGATCTTGTTGCCATGTACAATAATCTCTTGATTCTTTCATCACATTTAGCATCAGTTCTCCATGAATTATTTTTTTAAAAATGTTTTGATAGGGGCAGCTAGATGGCACAGTGGATAGAGTACAAGTCAGGAGAACCTGAGTTCAAATTTGCCCTCAGACACAACATTTACTAGCTATGTGATCCTAGGCAAGTCACTTAACCCCAATTGCCCCCACACACACATTAGTGAGGCAATATGTATATAATTGTATTTCAACATAATTGATATCCTTCCCAATTCTTGAATTTTTGAAATGTATTTTGATATGTAACTCATAATTTTGAGGAGGTCTATAATACGAAAGAGGTTAAACATTCCTTCTTTTTGATTTAAAAAAAATATTATATGGGTCACCAAAGCACTCACTTATGTTTGCATGATCAGAAGCTCTCTCTTTCCTTTTTCTAGTCTCTTTAAAAATTTATTTTCTTAGAAGGGGAATGGGATATGGGAAGGGGGTGAGTGGTTGATTAAAGAGAGGGCATACTGGAGGGAGGGAGTGGGCAGTAGCAAAACACTTTTGAGGAGGGACAGGGTAAAAGGAGAGAGAATAAATGGGGGAAATACAAATAACAATTGTAATTGTAAAAAAAATTCAAACCAAGTTTATCTGATGGAGTATTATTGTTCTCGGGGAAATGATGAGTAGGATACTCTCAGGAAAAAAAACAACCTGGAAAGTCCTTCATGAACAAAGTGTAGCAATGTTCTGGGATGATCAGCTCTAAATGGCTTTGTTATTCTCAGTAGTACAATTATCCACAACTACTCTAAAGGACAGATGATGAAAAATCATATCCATACACAGAAATGGAACTGATTGAATCTGAATACAGATCAAAGCACTTTCTATTTCTCTCTCTATCTCTCTTTATTTTTAACTTAACTTTTCTTGAGGTTTTTTTTTTTCATTTTTCATTAGGATGGGAGATCTATGTTTTATTTCACAACATGACTTTTATGGAAATGTTTTGCATAATTGTGCATGGAGGTATGGAAGAGAACCTAGAACTCAAAAATCTTAAAAACAAATGTTAAAAAAATTGTTTTGAATGAAACTAGAGAAAAAAATTAAATAAATAAAAAATTTTTTAAAACATTTTTATCACTAACATGAAAACAAGTCATTTATATGCTTCAGGCAACTTACATACCTATGAAACATCTCTCTAAGGCTGTTTGAGTCATTTGCAATTTGATTCTTTGGAGATCATGTTGTTCCATGATTTAAAGCCACACATCATAACAATTTACAATCTATTGTGAGGCTTGACACAACTAGCAGAATGTTATCCATAAGTAATAATAGATGGGGATTCTCACCTTCTTTTGGAAATCTACCTTTCAAAAAGTTTCCATGCAGGATATCTTCCATAGAATTATAGATTTGGAAATGTTTGGAAATGGGAAGAACTTCTGAATTCACCTAGTCCAACCTAGTCATTTGATAACTAAGGAAACTGAGGCCCAAGGAAGGAAGTTAAATGACTCATCTATTTTCTCACAAGTAGTGGGTGGTAAAATCATGATTTGGGTTTTGTTCTTATCATTCCAAATCCAGTTCTCTTTCTGCTACAATCCACTGCATCTTCCCCTTCTATAAAGTTCAGGATCATAGCACTTCAGGTCTACAGATAGAAGGAACCTGAGAGATTTGTCTAAGCCAATTCTTCATTTTACAGATGAGAAAATTGAAACCCACTTCTTCCTTGATACTCCATGACTCAAAGATCGTCAATTTTCCTTCTTTGATCCTGATAATTTGGAAGTCACTGAACACAGGGATATCTATCATTCTAACATTTGCATGTTAAAGTTACTGAGGTATTAGAGAATGCAGAACTTGGGAAGGAAATGGCAAACCACTCCAGTATCTTTGCCATCAAAATACCATGAACAGCAATGGCTCACGGTCATGAAATGCTGGACACAATTTAACAACATCACAGATGGAGATGTAGCTCTTTATTAAATATATATATATATATAGGGACAGCTAGCTGGCACAATAGATAAAGAATCAGTCAGGAGAACTTTAGTTCAAATCCAGCTTCAAACACTTGACAAACAGAAGCTGTATGACTTTAGCTAGAGTTACTTAATCCTAATTGCCTCATCAAAACAAAAAAAACAAAAAACTGGTTAGAGAAATCTCTTTTAGGCTTCATTTTGCTCCTTTGAGTTGAGGTTGTTTTGTTTCTTGTAGGAGTCAAATAATAAGCACAATGGCATACATTCTCTGTATCTTTTATGAAAATAAAAATATGAAATTCTGTAGAAAATCTATCGTAAAAGACAGTCTGGTGCCTTTTCAGACTCTGATCAAAGATACCCCTGTCATATGATTAGACTATTCCCCTAAGAATTTTAGAGATGAAATTTTAGGGATATGGATCAAAAATTACTGTTCTCTTCTTGCTTACGTGTAGGTTTTGGGGGGTTGGACAGGGAAGATTGTTTGGGAAGGTAATATCATTCATTAAATGATATTACTCCACTGAAAATTGTGGTCCATTAACTTCTCATTTTGTGCTATTCTAGTCCATCTTTTTTTTTTTTTTTTTTTTTTTTTTTACAAATCTGTAATAAACTATCCATTAAATGCTCTGGAAATCTTCTTTTAAGGCAGGGGTTCTTCTTCTGGCACGGTCCCATCTTTAAGAGAGTTTTAAAAATTGAACCTTGAATATCTTCAAAATTATGCAACTTCAATAGGGATTTCTTCTGTATATATTTAGATTTAGCCTTTCTCACTTCATTAAAGTCATTGCCACTTACCTGTCTTATACTTTAGCTATTGAGCTATTCATTATGTGGTAGGACTACTGTTATTAATAATAGATCACTGCAGATATACTGACAAATGAGTTTAATTTCTGTTGGCCATTTCTTATTCTCCTTGAAATTTTATAAATGCTTGTGAAATGACTTAGTTGAATTTCATATCAAGCATTCTCTAAGTTACTTTCCTCCATATGGATTTTTGCTATTTTATGAGAAGATACTTTTTATAGTCTTTCACTATCTTCCTTTCATGCTTTCTAAATGCTTATATGCAAGCCAGTATTATTCTCGGCCTCTGCATTGTACTGCTTCTTTTATATTGGTTAAACTTTTTTCTTTTTCTCTTCTCTTCTCTTCTCTTCTCTTCTCTTCTCTTCTCTTCTCTT
>JAJPUD010003696.1:62892-76274 GCA_023553655.1 Myrmecobius fasciatus | reverse complement strand
TTCTCTTCTCTTCTCTTCTCTTCTCTTCTCTTCTCTTCTCTTCTCTTCTCTTCTCTCTCCCTTGCTCCTTCCTTCCTTTCTTCCTTCCTTTTTTGCCGAGGCAATTGAGTTAAGTGACTTGCCCAGGGTCACAGAGTCAGGAAATGTTAAGTGTCTGAGACCACATTTGAACTCAGATTCTCCTGACTTCAGGGCTGGTGCTCCATTCATTGCGCCACCTAGCTGCCCCTGGTTAAACTTTTCAAAGAAATGGCGATCATCTGAGTCAGTTTTTATTGTTTTTCTATTCCTTCCATTCCATTTTAAAGTAGTCTGTTTATGTTGGTTAGGTTAAAATGAGTGTAACAAACATTTTTTATCTTCATTTTTTACTTCTAATTCAGTGCTGATTTAGACCTTTTGTTCTAAGTAGTCTATGATCTGACTCTACACAGATAGCAGGCCAAGAAATTACTCACACAATGATAACCTGTCATTTGCTATCTTCCAATGTATAGTTACTTTTTTTTGTATTCGTGAATGTTTTTTTTTTCAGTGATTGCTATATTTAGCACTTACAAGTCCTTTTATTAAAGAAAGTTTTAATGATTGAAAAGAAATACATAATGCCTCGGAATAGTTTACAAGTCTTTAACCTAATTTTTTTTTAGAATTCTTCATATGAGACATCAACATTTCCAGTTTAACCCCTCCCCTCAAAGCAAGTTTTTTTGTTTGCTAAACAAGTTGTGGTATATGATTGTGATGGAATATGACTGTGCTGTAAGGACTGACGAACTTGATGATCTTCAAAAATCATGGAAAAACTTGCACAAAATAATGAAGTGCGAAATGAACAGAACTAAGAGAACATTGTATACAGTGACAACAATCAATATTCCTTTAAGAATGACTTTGAGTAAATAAGTCAATTTGACAAATTATAAATATGCAAATTGACTACAAAAGACATATGAAGATATCTGTATCCAGATAAAGAATTGATAATAGGAATATATATGGAATGATTTTATATACACACACACATACCCCTCTATATCTATATTTGTATCTAATAATACTCATCTCTAGAGTGGGAAGAAAAAAGAAAACAAGATAATTTTATTATATATTTAAATGGAATAGCAAATTATATATAATAGATTTGCAGTTTCATGGGCAATCTTTTTTTTTTACATTATTATACCATATTGTGGAAAAACTTGCTGTATTATACTATACTCTGGATATTAAGATAGTTACTAGCTCATGCAACAAAATCCTCTTATGAGTTTCAATGATGAGATGTCAGTTAATAAAAACGTTGACTTATTTGCTCACCCTATAAATTAGGATATTGAGAAGAGACTACAAAAATTATTGAGCTAACCCAAGTCTTTCTGGCTCTGAAGCTGACTCTCTATCTATGTTGACTCTTGTATTATTAGACATGCAATAGCTTATATATCGTTTTCCTGTTATACAGTACCAAACACTGCAACATTATACCGTACTATTTCTAGTCTGTGTCTTGATATTTTTAAGTAACAGAAAGACCATAGAAAAGATATGGAAACAAGGTGATAGACTTCTAAACTCTTACGGATCTATAATTCTATAGGAGAATAGAGAATACAGAAAAGTTAAATGAAATCAATTACTTTGCTTTTTTATAGCTTATATTTAGTATCTGTCAATGCTGTACTGAAAAAACAAAAAACAAACCACCAAACCCAAATCCCCCTTCTATTTCAAAGTGTCATATGAGTACGCCAGTGAATAAGGATGCAATGTCCTTATGAAAGGACAGAAGATTATGAGGCATATGTCACTCCTCTGTTAGAACATTAAGCTAACTGACTTGTAAATATGCTGGGGTCGATGAAATCAGTTACTAAAAACTAGGGACAATTAACAGGTGATCTCTTTTAAATCCACTTGGAAAAATATCTGCCTAGTGATTATGCTAAGCAGGAAGTACATTAGCAAACCTATTATATGTGATGAGATTAGACTTTAGGGTACACCACCCCAAGAAGTCCAACCTAAAACTGGTGGTTGACCTTACCTATTTTCGTACAAAGTTCAATGCACAAATTTGTGGTCAAGTAGGCATTGGAAGAAACCAGTGAGTAGAAAAAGATATCAAATATCATAATAAACATTTAGTTAAGGGAAGAGCAGAGATATAATTATTCAATAAAATTTTACCAAATGCTCACTGGGTGTCCAGAGTTAATAAAAAAGACACAATTCTTACCCTCAAATTGCTTCCAGAATTGTAGGGAAGAGAACAAAGCTTAAGAGAAAGCTCTCACTTTTTAAAACAAGTTTATGTTCTTAATCATTCTTAAATATGGTATTGGTCACCAACAGATTTATTATGCAAGGGCCACTACAAACTGGTTAGTAAATAAAACATTCTTTTTGATAAGATTTTGACTGCATTACCATCATAGTTCTTTCTTCAAGTTTACATGACACTAGTGGCTTTTTCTCACTAGATCCTCAAAATCAAGCCTGTTAAGCAGGTAAGATGATCTGGGTTCAAGTGCAAGGGTCAGTCATTTAACTCCTTAATGTCCCAGCAACTGGGGTGTTAATGCTCTAAAAGTCAAGTCTTCTCTAACTAGGTATCACAGAAGAATTGAGGATATGAACTGGTTGGAGGGGCTTTCTACACTGAGAATTTCCTACATCAATGAAATCATAGGTCTGGGCTACCTCCTTTCCTAACATATCACCAAAAAACCAAAACAAAACCAAAACAAAAAGCCATAACTTTTTTCTTAGATATTGAAAATTTTGGGGGACAAAGCAAATGGGATTAAGTGACTTGCCCAGGGTCATACAGCTAGTAAGTATGAAGTATCTGAGGCTGATTTTGAACTCAGGTCCTCTTGTACTAACGCTGTGGCTCTATCCCCTGTACCATCTATCTGCCCTTGGATACTGAAAATATTTTACACAGAAAACAATTCTAAGAAATTTCTGATACTGCAATTCAACTGTTTCAACAGAACAACAGAACATCAACTTGAAAGATTTTTACACAAACAGAAATCAAAGCATTTAAAAGTAGAAGGAAACCTAAGAAGGTGGGAGGAAGAAGAAAAGGAAGAAAATTTTGCATCAATTTTCTTTGATAAATCTATGACATCCAAAATTTACAAAGAATTGATTCAAATATAAAAATAAAAAAACATTTCCTCAATAGATGGTCAAAAAATAAAAACAGAAAGTTTAAAAAAAGGCATACAAGCTATCAAGAGTTATATAAAACTGCTCCAAATCAGTAATAATCAGAAAAATGCACATTAAAACCACTTTTGAGGTCCTTACATATATGTACACACTTTTAGCTCAGACTTTCAAATCTGACAAAAAAAAAGATGACAATAGTTTGAAGGGCCTGCAAGAAGCCCCTGGACTAATTCACTATTGATGATGCTATGAATTGGTCTAACCACTCTAAAAATTACTTAGGAAGTATATCTCTTCAAAGCCACTCTTCTGGTATGTGTGTGTGTGTGTGTGTGTGTGTGTGTGTGTGTGTGTGTGTGTAAAATACATAAGCCATATATACACAGACATGAATATACATACAATTATTATGGTTGTTGTTGGAGAATGAAAAACCTATGTTCAAATCAGGTCTCAGACACTTCTTAGATATGTGACTTTTGAGCAAGTCACTTAACCTTGCATCAGTTTCTTCATTTGTAAAAATTGGTATAATTATTGCCCTATCTACCAGGATTGTTGTGAGGACCAAATAAAATATTTGTAAGGTGCTTTGTAAATATTTAAATACTTTATAAATGCTGGCTATTATTTTTATATACCAAAGAGGTGACATAAAAGAGGAAAAAGACCTATGTGAACAAAAACATTTATAGCATCTCTTTTTGTAGTTACAAAGAATTGGAAACTAAGGGGAATATCCTTCAGTTGAAGAACAGCTAAACAAATTATAGTATATTAATATGATAGACCATTATTACACTGTAATAAATGAGGCTACGCAAGAGAGCAGAACAAGGAGAACGCTGCATAGAAAAACAAATTTGAAAGACGAGAAACTTGAGGACTGATGAACAGCCATGATTTCAGAGATCTGATGATGAAGCTTGTTACCCATTTTCAGACACAAAGGTGACTGTCTTGTAAATGAGATATGCATTTGCAGACACGGCCAGTCGAGTTTGTTTTTCTTGATCATTCATTTAAAACAAAACAAAACAAAATAACAAAGAAGGATTTAGGTTTTTTTTTTCTTTTTCTCTTCCTTCTTTTTTCCTCCTAGGAGCAAGTAGTTCATGGCCATGATATACAAACAGTCCACAGGGGCAGCAACCCAACCAAGTGTGGCCACAGAAACTCCATTATCCCTGTAGTCCATCCTATCTTCCCTAAGAAATCAATCAGTCTACTAATTAACAAGTGCTTTTTAGGTCTCTGTCATGTATCAGATCCAGAGCTAAATGCTAACTAAGAAAACTATGGCAAAAAACAATACTTCCCTCAAGGAGCTTACATTTTATGGGGGTGGGTGGTAAAAAAAAAGGACATTTATTTTTCTAAAACGACAGCTATGCCAAAGTGGAATGGGCTGCTTTGGGAGGTAGGGGGCTTCTACTCCCCCAGAAGTCTTCAAGCTAGGACTAAATGACTACTTGTTGGCTAAACAGGAAAGAGGTCCTCTGTCATTTGAATATGGAATTATCTTAAATCTTGAACAGATCTAAAGTATCAGAAAATTGAGGGAGAAAGGAAGATTGCTCCCTCCATCTTTCCTGCTTATTCCTCATCTTTCTTTTGCTAAAAGCTACTTTATCCAGAATAACCACATTGCTTCATAAATTTATATAGCTATAAATATGTACATGTACATATGTCTTTATATATATGTATGCAAAAATACATACAAGGAGAGAAAAGAAAGAGAAACAGACAAATTATTGTGATATTTCTGAGCCATAAGTTAAGGCTGAGTCTATATGTTCATAACTGTACTGTGCAGTGGGTAAGGGGGAAGAGGGGCCTTAACCAAGAAAGAAAATGTAGACAAGGAATCCCATGCCTTCTCTATAGTAAGTACCTCCATCCTTTGTGGTTGGGTTGTAATAGAACAAACAGCTGAGTTTGACAATTCTGCTCCAAAATAATTCCCCAAACAGCAAAGGCTGCTTCTATACTTTCCCTTTCTCCATCCTCTCCCCAAATAAATCTTAATTCAGTCTATTGTGACTGGGAGTCACTGAAATATTGCTGATACAACATGTATTGAAATTAATTACTTTGAATGTAGAGTTATTGAGCAAGTTTAGTTGTACTGATGGTTAATGCTTTTAATAAAACATTTGACAAACAAAGTGAACTATTTAGTGAGATTTGTCCTCAATCAGAATTCTGGTTGCACAGCCCCTTAAAGTACTGATTCCCTGGAGTTCCATTTCACTCCTAAGCACTTCTGCTCAGATAAAACTCCTCACTATCAAGAGCATGGAGCTAGAGGAATTCCCCTTCAGGGGAACAGATGTGTGTCTGGTTTTCAGTACTGAAGCTGGATTCATTTTCTCTGTGACTTTTCTGTCACAATAACTATGGCTATCAGACCCTCCTCATATAAGTATTTCTGTATACATGTAAATGTACGTATATAAACAAATACACATTTATAGAATTACAAACATATGTAAATTTATATGAAGCACTATGATTCCTCTCAGAAGATTGGATTGAATTGGACTGAAATCCCATCTCTGATACATACTAGTTCTATGAACTTGAGGAAGTCACTTAAGTAACTTAAGCATTCTGCTTTAGTTTCCTTCTCTATAAAAACAGGATAATAAAGCCTAACTCAAAGGGCTGTTGGGAGGATAAATGCAAAACATTTTTTGCAAATTTTAAAGTGCTATATAAATGTAAACTAAAAGTCTTATTTTATTAACCTCTGGATGTTCTAGGCCAATGGTGTCACACTCAAATGAAAATTTATCCTTGGGGACAGCATACTGACTTAGAAAACCACCAATCAACATTACTGGCACTTCGTTATATTTTTATTTTGTTAAATATTTCCTAATTACATTTTAATCTCCACTAGAGTGTTTCTCTGGTAGCTAGTGAGGGTAGAGATTTTGACACTTCTGCCTAGCATCTCTGCTCTAGGCAAGTCATTAATACCATAAGGTTTTGCAAAGTCAGTACAAAATGCACAAATACACATTTGTGTGTGTGTGTGTGTGTGTGTGTGTACAAATAGCACAGGACCAATTTTTTTGATTTCTGTTTCAAGGATTATGTTTTGCTTTCTGATCAATACCGTAACTTCAAAAACTTAGAATGAAAAGTCTCCAGTATTTCTCCTCAAGAGCAAAATGGGATATAGCAGGGAAATAAAGAAATATTTTTAATTATTACATTTTTAATGCTTGAAAATATTTATCTCCATGGCATGGAGATTTTTATTTTGTGACAAATCAAGTTACACATTCTTTAGAAGGGTTGTGAACCTTTGAATTCATGAGCTTTTTTTTAATATTCTGATAAACTCCAATATAACTGGTTTCCTTTTTAATCCTGTCTATTTTATTCTATACATTTAAAGCCCTTATTGTGAGAAAGGGTTCATAAGCTTTACCAAACCATTAACAGATTTTCCATGGTTCTGTTCTTCAGTGAAGGTTCAAAGTATGTGTTGGACAGTGATACAGTGGAAGCTCAGATTTTTAAAAGTGTGTCTTGGATGCACAAATTACTTGCCCTGGCTCTGGCCAGGACCTATTTCCCTATTTCGATCTTCTTGCCTAATTATCCAGTTTCATGATTTTAAAAAATCATTTCATTATAGTTAAACCAAACAGTCATAGCAGATAAAGAAAATAAAATTTGCTTTGGATTGCAGAAAAATAATGGGTCAAAGTTTCCAATTATATGACATAGCTTTAAAGAAATGATTATTTGATACCAAAGAAAATTAACTAAGTACTCTTGGGATACAGAATTCCTTGAAATCCCATCTCTGTTTTTAAAATAAGATTAGAGGTAGACTTTGGCCTTCAGGAATTCTCAATTCTGTAATAGTAATATAGTATCAATTTCTTCTCTTTTTAGAAAATCAGCCACCTGCTTAACTCAGAGAGAATATAAACAAGGAAGAAAAATGTTTCTTACTGACTCCCAACATTTTTTCCACAAATGCTCAGCACTTCCCCCAAGTACTATCTATATATAGGAAAATGGCTCAACAAACATTTATTTGTCTTTCTCTGCATGCTAATCTACTGAAATTTTACACACATTCCAAATGTGATTGAGTAATGTGTGCTAAAATTTGGAAAAGAAAGCTATGTCTCATACATAGCCATGCCTTAGACACTTCAGCCTTTGGGTTCAAGTAGCTCTAAAAAAGAAAAGGTGACTCTCTCAGTCACCTATTGTCCAAAATAAATTGAGTAGGGCCTTCACTTTCACATGTATGTGAAATATGTGCAAATGTCAAAACCAAAACCAAACCAAAAACCTGAGAACAGAATTTTTTTTGGTAATCATTGACCCAGCAACAAAGCAAAATTAGATATCTAATTTTAGGTAAAAGTAATGTTTAGTCAAGTATGCTTGCTTCTCTTTGGATCTGTTTGTGATGGTATGAGAAGTAGAAATGTAATCAAACAGCTCCACAAAACATTTCTGCCACTTTCCCTTAATCTAAGAAAGGATCCAGTTTAACCCTGTACCTTACAAGTCCATTAAGAAACCAAATATCCCAAATAAGCTGATAAAAACTTACACTTGTATATTCTCTTTTTATTAGCCAACAAGGTGCTACCATACAATGCCAAGATTTTTGGTATTCGGGTTTGGCAAGTCCTGATTGAGAGGAATTTAGGACTTATTCCTGAATTGGAAAATTACATCTCACAGGCCATACAAAATGAGGAGGCACTCTGAATTTGGTGCTTTTGTCAACTCTTGTCACAAGACACTGTCCCCTTAAATAAATACAAAATGTAGGTTCTGGATTTGGTATTTCTTCCACTTTTAGCAACAAAGAATGTCTGATAAGAGGTTTTATCAAGTCAACTAACATACATTTTACATGTGTTGGCCAAAAAACACAGGTTTTAATGGAAAACAAAAAACTGATATTTTAACATTTCATGATAAATTTAGTAAATATTTGTACAGAACCAAAGAAGGAATTCTCCAAACTACAAAATCTAAGGTGCCAGTCAGTTCTCAAACCTTTATTATGATAGAAAACAATTCTTTACTATTAGCTACTGAGTTATGTATCCATCTTATGGAGATTTTCAGCTCAGATAAATGAAATGAGAAGAGAAAAAAGAAAGGCAGAAGGACTTGTCTTTCAAAGACTTGTTTGTACTTTCACCTCTATCCTGTGGAGGCTTAACAGTTCCCTGATTCTTAGCTGCTTAAAGTAAGAAGCCGGTTAGTACATGCTGCATTGCCCTGATGAGTAGAGTGGCTTATGAGTCCCCTAACACATGGTTGTTAGGAAATAATAGTTATGGGCCAAAATCCTTTTTTTTTTTAAATCTGTCAGATGATAATTTAAATTAAGCACTTTAAAAAGACCTTTAACACAGATTAAGAAAGACTTTTTGCCTTGCAGTTTCAAGCACTGCCAAATCTCTCTTTACATTTTTATCTTGGTTTCTTCAGATTTCTGTGCTTAAGGAAAATATTTTATTTTGATTTTGTTTCTTAAAGTACTGACTAAACATTCTTAAAAAATGATCCTACTCTTTTAAAATCTTCCAGAACAGGTAGTAAAATGATGATGCAACAAAGGTGTCTAGTCATTAGTATAATTTGTTACTTTATAAATCCTGTCATCAAATAATATTTATAAGTTCTCTCTAACTTTCAAAGCCTTAATTCTATCCATAAATACAAGGCAAGGTTTTATGGATGGGAATTTTTAATTGAAATTTATAGTACTTTTAAACATCCTAGAGAGTTCTAACATTTATAGAGCCATACAATGAAGTCTGTTAAAAATTATCATAAAAGCAACTGAAAAACATGGCAACCAGACACTGATACTGGGAATCTACTTGAAGAGGTTTGACTCAAACTACAATCTTGTAACTGAGAACCAATGAATGGTAGAGAAAGCCAGATCTCTTGGGGGGTGTGGTGGGATGCTTACCGTAAGGAGATGGGGAGGGAAATCCAACTTCCTTATTTTACTTGTTCTTCTCTTGCTTATTCAAATATGTATTTCACATCTTAATGTCACTAGGTAAATATCAATTTATCCCTTTAGTTACCAGAGCTATGGTATACAATGAAGACTTTGGAGTCTTTTAAAAGAAGAGAAACACACACACACACACACACACACACACACACACGTAAATTAAGTATTCTACATATTTAAAGAAAAGCCCCGGGATCATAACATATTAAAAAAAAATCAGCAGTTCTCAACTTTTTAGTGTGCCATCAACTCCTTTAAGCAACCTGGTCAAGTCTATATACTTCTCAGAATCATATTTTCAAATGGATAAAATAAAATATTTATGATTACAAAGGAAGACAGAAAATAAGTAATTATTTATTTTTAATTTATGAAATAAAACAAGCATTTCTATAACATAATAAAAAGATTACACATGAAACTGCAATCTATTACGTATAACTTGCTATTCCTTTTAAATATATGTTATTGTGTAAACTCCCTTCTCCCATAAGCATTTATCAAGGGTGCTAGGCATTGTACTAAGAACTTTTCTATCTCATTTGATCCTCAGAACAATCATGGAAGATAAGTGTCATTATTATACACATCTTACAAATAAGAAAACTGAGGCAAACATGGGTTAAGTGATTATATTATATAGACATTAAATATCTGAGACTACAGATGAACTTAGATCTTACTTATTTCCATGCTCATTACTTTATCTACTGCACCATCTACCTATTTCTATAAGAATGAATTATACTGAAATACACTTATTAAAAAAAACATTTTTAAAAACAAGTTCACAGGGGGGATCTAGGTGGCTCAGTGGATAGAGCACTAGCCCTGGAGTCAGGAGGACCTGAGTTCAAATCTTGTCTCAGACACTTACCACTTCCTAGCTGTGTAACCCTGGGCAAGCGACTTAACCCCAATTGTCTCAGCAAATAAATAAATAAATAAAATAAAAACATCTTTCCCTCCTTCTTCCTCTCCCTCCTCCCTCTCCTACCAGTCCTGGTTAAGAACTCCTCTTGTAAAGTATGTCAGTCCTGGATTGCTTAATTCAATCCAAAAGGAGATTTACATTTTTTACTTAGCATTTTAAAAAATTGTATGAAATTTCTCCATGATGACAATCTTCCTACCTTTTTTTCATCACTCTACCTAGTTACTATTATTTTGGCAATGGTAATCATGGCTCACATTTACATAGCAGAATAAGGTTTAAAAAATGAATTCCTCACAACAATATTGTGAGGTACATTAAGTAGTGTGTTATTTTAATGACCCCAATTTTAAAGGTAAGGAAACTATTGCTGTAGAAGAGTAGGGACTAGAACCCAAGTCCTACAACAGAGCATCCTCCACTCTCCCAGTGATTCTTGACTTCTTAGCCAATTTATCTTCTGAACCATCGCAAAGAGGTCTGGCACCCATATATGCCCCAAACATTGTGATTTGAATCTTTTTTTTTCCGCTCCAATAAAATATGCAGTGTGAATAATGGGTCCTTCATATGAACATTGCTAATAAAATGCAAATTCATTTCAAAGTTTTACTGAACTCAATAGTGTTTTGTTTTGTTTTGTTTTTTGTAAAACATTTTGACTGTTCTCAGGCAACTGATACTAATAATACAACTATTATCATGCAGGGTGTCCAAGGAATTTTTAAATATTTTTTTTAAAAAGACCCTCTTACTTGAAAAGATTAAGCTTTACTATACTATTTGGAGAAGAGCTAGATGGCTCAGTAGATAGAGCCTTGGCCTTGGAATCAGAAAAACTCATCTTCATGAGTTCAAATCCAGCCTCAGATACTTATTTAGCTGTGTGACCCTGGACAAGTCATTGAACCCTGTTTGCCTCAGTTTCCTGGTCTGTAAAATAAACAGGAGGAAGAAATGGCAAACCACTCCACATCTTTTTTTAAGAAAACTCCAAAACTGAGTCAGATGTGACCAAACAACAAAAAGATATATTGTATGCAGGAGGGGTCTAGGCTTAGGGAACTGCAGAAGTGATACTAATAAGGAAAATACCTCTCTCAATATAGGTCAGCAATTATTCAGCAATTTATAATTTTTGAGAATTGACTGGGAAGTTAAATAACTTGTCCAGGTTCACAGATATGTTAAAAGTCAATCTTGAACTCAAGTCTTCTGACTCCCAAGTTAGTCTCCAATTTCCCACACCATGCTACCTTTCTATAAGTAGAATACACCAAGCTATCTTCTAAGTATTAGTTCATTTCCTATCAATAGCAACAAAACTAAACCTTAAGATACTCATTTCAGTAAAGGCAAATACTATCCCAGTATCCACCTCCTACTTTTTTAGGTTACTGAAAAACCTTGTTTTGCTACCTTGCTTCAATTACTTAAATACTGGCAGTTTTGGGAATTGTCATTTCTAAACTTATATCCTCTCATGTTCTACACATACAAAGACCTTGTGATACCAATTACCTTGAGAAAGCATGAGAAGCTATTGCTAAAGAATACACAAAAATAACATGAATAGGTTAGTAGCGCAGAGTGAAAAGAATAATTAAATTAAAATTAAATTCACTTACAAAGATCTGTATTATACATAATTACTAACACTGAATTGATCAAAATAGCAAGCAAATATAAACTATGAGAAAAAAAGATGCTGACTAGGTAATGCTTTCTTTGATTCAAAGTAAATGTATCAAGTGTAAAAAACTAATTAGATAGAAAAGCAGGAGAAATACATTGTTATTAATGGCTAAATCAGAAAGCTAAGGAATGCAAATAATTTATTTCAATAACTAATATAAATTAATCTAGTTGGTCAGGATTTCTGTTCTTTTTAGAAAACACTGTCTGCTGATAGAAGCTGGTCCTTACCTAAGAGTCTTAGATAGGAGTTTCTTAGGGCACTTTGCTCATGGTCACATAATAAGTATCAGAAGCAGGCCCTGAACTTTGATCTTCCTTGACTCTAAGGTTTGCCCACTACTCTTGTAATCGGCTGTTTCTCATATGAATTTCCTGTCAATTATTTCCAAGGTATTTTAAAAACAGACCTCTATTAGCACCCTTCTCTGATGCGTCATCACATGGAGGCTCTTTCTGAAAGAGCTGTGGCAAGCCCTCCCTCTCTCCCAAACTCAAAAGGCTTCAAGCCCTGGCCAATGATGGATTACGAGGCTGTTCAAATCTGAAGATCAAACCAGCAAAGTCTGCAGAAGGTTATCACCAACCTGGCTGAAATAATAAAATTTTCTGCCACCCCAACACTGAAGAACATGCACCAATAACTTATGGAGAGTCTGTGATCTATGCCACTGTATCCAAGATAAGTTTACAGATCATTCACATATATCTCAACAAATGTTTTTTCTCCAGGTCTTGTATCCTTTAATATGAAACTGTCTACAGGTCAAATTTGATAAGCTCCCCTTCTATAAAAAAACTTTTGAATAGAGGTTCAGTGATCTATTGGCATTTTTACATAAAAACCACCAGAAAATAGGAAGTTATATCTGTCATACAGCACAAACTAAGAACTGACCTTTTCTATCTAGATAATATGATTCCAAAGGGAGGCTTTCATCTAGAGCAAGGGTTCTTAGCCTGGGGTCTATGAACTTGTTCTTTTAATATTTTGTTAACAGTATTTAATATTTTGTTAACAGGTTTTAGAATTGTTAACACAATTGGTTTCCTTTGTAATCTTATGTATTTTATTTTATGCATTTAAAAATACCATTCTGAGAAAGGGCTCTTAGGCTTTATCAGGCCTCCAAGATCTCTTCCTCTCCCTTTCCCCACTTTCTCCTCCTTTCTCTCCTCCCTCTCTCCTTCCTTCTTTTCCTCCCTCTCCCTTTCTCCCCCCTCTCTCCCTCTTTCTTTCCCTTCCTCTCCCTCTCTCCCTCTTCCTCCCTTTTTCCCCTCCTCTCCCTTCCTGTCTCTCTCTTTCTCTGTCTCTCTGTCTCACACACACAGTTATATAAAAATTTCTGATTTAAAGGAAAAACAAGAATCTACATTTCTTTTTTTTCAAAGAAGCAACTCAGATTTATTTGTAGCCAAGATCTGGGGATAAGTAAGGATAATGGCTTTTTTTCCCCCTAAAGAATCTACATTTCTCTCTCTCTCTCTCTCTCTCTCTCTCTCTCTCTCTCTCTCTCTCTCTCTCTCTCTCTCTCTCTC